>JADRCD010233853.1:0-18886 GCA_019843815.1 Montemys delectorum | reverse complement strand
TGGCAGTGGCAATAACCACAAATGATGGGTTAAAAAGAGCAGTGTGTTATAATTACCAACTTGTTCTTATGCTATTTCTAAACAGTTCTTCAAATGAGTAATGTCATTTTACAAGCCCACAGATGTGAGGTGATTTAATTTGTGTGCTGTAACTAAAGACACCGTTCATTCAATATGAAATGTCCTTTCTGCCGTGGGAACCAACTGCTCTTTCTTGCCTACTTTCTGGAAGGGGAAAGATTAGGATTGCCATCTGGAGAGGGACTTGATACTTTTCATGATAACTGGACTCTACCGGGTGCAGTAAGAGAAAGGAAATAGACATACCTTGGCCTGAATACAGTGTGGTCCACTGTCTGTATGTATCTGGTTTCTCCACTCCTGCAAAGCAACCAACTGGAAGTCAAATATATATGAAAATCAGCCATGTTTGTACTGAGCATGTATAGACTTGCTTTATTGAGGTTATTGTCTGGCAATGCAGTATGGTATCTATTTATGGTGTATGTCTATTTTATGCTGCCTTTTAGGTAATAAATACAATGTGTAAGTGTTCAAGAAGAGAGGCACATGCTCTGTGTACATGCTACTCCATTGTGTATAGTCAGCTTAAGCTGATGTGGATTTTGGTATCCATGTCAGGGACTCTGAAACCAATATCATAGGGTGATTATGGTGGACGGGGTGGCTGATGGGGTTGGATTTGATCATGGAATAGCTATGTTGTAGCCCTCCTGTTAATACTTGGACATACAGAGCCAGAACTGAGCAGGAAGGACAATAAATATAGAAAGGTAGTTCAGTGGCAAAACAACAAATGAGCTGGGTTTTTTTTTTTTAGATATTTTTAGATATTTTCTTTATTTACATTTCAAATGATATCCCCTTTCCCAGTTTCCCCTCCAAAAATAAAAATAAAAACCTACCCCCCCCCCCCCACGTACCGTGCTCACCAACCTACCCACTCCTGCTTCCTGGCCCTGGTATTCCCCTACACTGGGGCATAGAGCCTTCACAGGACCAAGGGCCTCTCCTCCCATTGATGACTGACTAGGCTATCCTCTGCTACATATGCAGCTGGAGTCATGAGTCCCACCATGTGTACTCTTTGGTTGATGGTTTAGTTCCTGTTGGAGCATCTTCTGGGTATATGCCCAGGAGTGGTATATCTGGGTCCTCAGGCAGTACTATATCCAATTTCCGGAGGAATCGCCAAACTGATTTCCAGAGTGGTTGTACCAGCTTGCAATTCCACCAACAATGCAGGAATGTGCCTCTTTCTCCACATCCTCTCCAGCATCTGCTGTCATCTGAGTTTTTGATCTTAGCCATTCTGACTGGTGTGAGGTGGAATCTCAGGGTTGTTTTGATTTGCATTTCCCTGATGACTAAGGATGTTGAACATTTCTTTAGGGGCTTCCTAAAGAACATGTAATAAGGACACATGTTCCACTATGTTCATAGCAGCTTTATTTATAATAGCCAGAAACTAGAAACAACCCAAATGTCCCTAAACAGCAATGGATACACAAAATGTTGTACATCTATACAATGGAGTACTACTCAGAGATTAAAACAATGAATTTATGAAACTCTTAGGGAAATGGATGGATCTGGAGAATATCATCCTGAGTGAGGTAACCCAAAAGAACACACATGGTATGCACTCTCTGATAAGTGGATATTAGCCCAGAAGCTCGGAATACCCAAGATACAATTCAGTATTCCTCAGTTAAGAATTCTTTGTTTAGCTTTGTACTCCATTTTTAATAGTGTTATTTGGTTCTCTGGAGTCTAACTTCTTGAGTTCTTTGTATATATTGGATACTAGTCCTCTATCGGATGTAGGATTGGTAAAGATCTTTTCCCAATCTGTTGGTTGCCGTTTTTGTCCTATTGTCAGTGTCCTTTGCTTTACAGAAGTTAGGCCATTTTATGAGATGAACTCTTAAAAGGTGTTCCTTACATACAATTAAAAAAAAAACTAATGGTACATTTCACAAACCTTAAAAATCATAATGCCCTCATTTAACCAGACAATCTTTGTCAGTCTGAGTTTCATTGGGACCCTTTCTAGTAAATGCTTTTCCTACTCTCTTGTTTCATCAGTTAATTAGTTCTGGGTCTTTGTTTGTGAAACCATGTTTGATCTCTTATTTTGTCTTCTTTCACTAAGTACAACAACATTCTGTGACTCCTGCATGTTGTGTATTTCTAAGTAGTTAGTATTAAGTATATATGTAGCATAATTTACATTCCCAGTTACTTATTTTTGTATGATTTTATTTTATGTAGTTTTTGAAAACATGTTTAAATGAGCGTGTGTGTGTGTGTGTGTGTGTGTGTGTGTGTGCATGTGTAGGTCAGAAGACAATCATTGACATACATGGTCTTCTTCTACTCCATTGGTCCCAGTCCTCAAACTCAGACCAGCCTGGGTAGCAAGTGTTTATCCCCCTGAACTATCATACTGCCCTGGCTTTGTTTTGAGACAGAATTTGCTATATAGCTTTAGCTGGCTGGGACTCATGATCCTTCTTCTATAGCCTATTGGTCCCTTTACATTCTGGTAGACATTGGGCTGTTTTCCATTTAGGGCCCTAAGTAAGGTTGTGTGGACAATTGTAGTCATCCAGTGACATATATTTTCATTTCCCTTAGATCGATATCCAGAAGAGGACTTAGTGGATTAAGGAAATGTTCATGTATTATTTGGGCAAGAACCAGGTCATTACAAAGGTGTTGTTTCTGTCTATACTCCCTCCAGCAGCTCCATGGCTCCACATCTTTGATAGCTTTTGATATTGATAGTCCTTAATTAAGGTACCTCTCACAAAGGGTCTGTTCTATTCAGAGTAATGGATGCCAAAGAGTCTGTTTGGATTAAACCTGTACAATGCGGACACAGGTGAAGAAAGAATAATCAGGGGACAGAAGAGGCTTAGAGGAGATCAAAACAGACCCTATCCCTCTGAGGTTCAGAGAATTAAAAAAAAAGAGAGAGAAAGATCTGCCTCCCTTACAAGAAAGAATAGCAAGATGTCTTATGAATTTAGTTACAAGCTATTTACTTACAATCCAGGATGCTGCAGATTGAGAAGGAGGAATTATGAATAGGAATTTAGTAGGAGCCTCAAGATGTCTGAGAGCATGTGAAGTAATGTGGCTCTGGAGGGATGACAGGAGAGAATAAAGGGCAGCCAGAGTAGTGTCAGTTATTTACATAGAGCAGAAACGTCTACAGTGGGAACAAAGTGTGAGACATTCTTGAAATAATGGCATCTGAAAGAATATTTTTAAAATTCTATTATCTATATAGAATTAATATGTTTGTCTAGTCCTTTTCTGGATACATTGTTGTAGAAGGAAATTAGGATGTTTATCCATTCAAAATGTCAAACATCAAGATCGTAGAGTACTGACATTTACCAGAGCCATTCTTGCCTCCTCTTCTCTGTTTGATCTTGACTCTAGCTATGTCTTTGTCTTTGGATCCACACAGACTCTGAAAGCCTCTTTTCTCCCTTTGATATTTTAACCCACAATGTGAATAAATATTTGCACGCTGTAAACACAAAGGGTTGGCTGAATGTTGCTTTATCCTGAAGAGAAGGAGCCTTTCTTTACCCAAGACTTTGTTTTTCTTCTTCACACATCTTCAACGCCACAATCTGCCCATTTATTGTTTGGAGGAATGAGTGTCTTAACATTCAGGTTCCTGAGCTTCCAAGATGGATAGGTTCTACATGCCAGTCAATATTGCATGGAATTAGTAATATAATTTTTTATCAATATATAATATATTTGTGTGGTCCTTTTAAGGATATAAGTGGCAAAATATATCCTTTTATGAAAGGTAGCAATATAAAATATTCCCTGTTCTGTGACCTAGTGCAGAAAGAAATCACCCCATTGTTACCCTTAATCCACATAATGCTTACAGAGCATCTGCCATAAACAAGAGAGAACCCATGCCCAGCTTATGATGGAGACAAGTAGAGGACATCATTTAACAAGCTAGAAATGTTTTCCCTGTTGCTCTCTCTGACAACTCTGATGTGTACAATTAAAGGAAAGTTCTGATGACCTAAACTTTTTCTTCTCATTGTAATAAGTTTTGCTTTCATAAAGCCAGCCTATTTATTTTGGGTATGTGAAAAAATTACTCATGTAGAAGGCCAGCATAGGTCCTCATCGTCATGGGTCTGGCAGCAAGAGTCAAGATTATCTTGAATGTCTAAGTAGTTTGGGAGGAAAAGTCATCACTACTTTTGCTTTTAAAAGATCTGATCATTCTAAGGTAATTTTGAAATGAACCCATTTGTTTTTAAAAGATCTGATCATTCTAAGGTAATTTTGAAATGAACCCATTTGTTTTTAAAAGATCTGGTCATTCTAAAGTAATTTTGAAATAGACAGAATTGTTCATGCACCCGAATTGTAAGATCTGGCTCTGCCCAGGAGGCAGAGGGACTACAAAGATACAAATGCCTCCTTGGGTCATTGTGAGCTTAGGGTCACCATGTCCAGGAGCAGAGCATGGAATGTATTCACAATCTAATGGAGTTATTTCTGTAATGGATTCTTAGGTTTGTTGGCTCGCTCCTGAGAAAGTGAAATCTGAACATGGGTAGGTTAATCTAAACATACCATTTTAAACAATAGTTCTCAAATCTGTGTGTCATGACCCCCTGGGGCTTGAACATCTCTTTCACAGGTGTGGCCTAAGACCATCTGCATTTCAGCTATTTGCATTATGATTCATAACAGTAGCAAAATTATAGTTATGCAGAAGCAATGAAAATAGTTTTATGGTTGGGGGTCACCACAATATGGGGAACTTTATAAGGGTCCCCAGCATTAGGAATGTTGAGAAACACTGCTTTTTAAAGAAGAGCTTAAGGGAAATTGAATCTAGGGCAGAGATCAGAGGGAGGGGCTAGAGGTAGACCTCAGTGAGGGAGCATAAGGGCCGGAGATCAATCCCCAGAGGTCACATAAAGACTGAGCATAGTCGTCCGAAGAGCCTAGAGCCTCAGAGCCTGTGGATACAAGTTCCAGATTGCTGGATCTTGCCAGCTGCCACCTTAACTCTGGGTTTGATAAGAGATTCTGTCTCAAGGGAATAGGATGGCAATAGAGTAGGATAGCCCTATGTCCTTCTTTTGTCTGTGCTCGCCAGGCACAGGCAGCTGCTGTGCAGGCACCAAACACACACACACACACACACATACACACACACAAACATAAACAAATAATAAACAAATAGTAAAATAAAATTAAATAATCTCTTTAAAAGTCAGAAGAGCATGCTAGCTCCTTGAATTCCAGTTTTTGAAATTATTTCTTAAGGGGAACATCAGGACATTTTAAAGTTGCAACAGCATTTAAGTATGTTAACTGGACAGTGGGCTAGCTAACCTGTGGTTCAGCTAGGATATGCATGCAAAAATGATCCTGCGCACGCACACACACACACACACACACACACACACACACACACATTGATGGTAATTAACTTGCTTTTTACTTTTTACTTATTTGGGTCTGTTTTTATGTTTACCATGTGTGTGCAGTATCCACTGAATCCAGAAGAGGGAGGTGGAGGTGATGAGCCAGGTGGTATGAGGGTGGGAACCATAACTGGGTTCTGTCAAAGAGCAGAAGGTATTCTTAGCCAATGGGCTATCTACCCCAGTTCACTGTTTTTAATATAAGTTTAAATATGAATAATTTTATACTTATAACTTTTGAAACTGCTTTTCCAGGACATGGTAGAGAATCATTTCCACCCTGAGGTGTGAATTCTGTCTTATTTCACTCTAGTAATACAAACAGAAATGTCACATCATTTCTCTGATCCCTCCACAAAAGAAAATATAGAGTTTATACTAAGTGAACTCTCAGGTCTTATTCTAGTCTGTTATGTAATGTGAACATACATGAAAGAACAGAACCATCCGTGGTAAATATAACTTCTTAGAACTACCTACATTCTTTGCAGTCTGCTCCGTGGTTCAGGTACATTCTGGTTTGTTCCCAGGATGCACAGTGGCTTTCTGAAGTAATGGCTGCCTTTAAGTGGGAAGTGGATATTGTGGCTCAGCTTGACTCACACTTGTACAATTGTACATTTGTTCCTTAATAATCTGTAATACATGAATTCAAATAAAGAAGTTTTGGGGCTAGTTTCTAAAAGGAAAACTATTATATAATATTTTATTCAATGATAAAATATGATACATAGTATTTAATGTTAATGATGGTTTACAAGTGAGGCAATAAAATATCAAAATAGTAAAACATGAAAAATTCTAATAAAAGTCACGCAAGATAGTTCATCAGATAAAAATCCCTTGGTACACACCTGATGACCTGAGTTCGATCCCTCGAACTTGTTATGGAAGAGAATCAACTCTCCGAGTTGTCCTCTGACCTCCATACACACCATGACATGCATACAAATATGTAATAATAATAAATAAAAACCATGCTAATAATGAACACATTGTTCAAGGGGGGAATCCTGCTCCAGAAAATCTGTTTGCAGTCCCAAGCTATTGTTATTATCGACAAGCAAAAGGCTTTGTCAACTGTAAGCTCTCAGAATGAGAAGATTCTGCTGTGATATCAGAAAGGGAATTTTTAAAATGCTTTTTAATACATGAAGACAACAGTGCTTTCTAGAAGTGTTTAGAGTTTTAATTACTTTTAAAATTGCACTTATAGCACAACTGTACACAAGCATGCTTCCTACATTTTTGCAAATCCCCAGGCTATAAACACACTGGATTTTCGTTTTCGGTTTTCTTTTCTGAGACCAGGTCACAGCAGATCTCTTCACCTAACACATATGTTTAAGATCCCCATCAATGAGCTTCCCGAGGTGGTAAACGTAAGAATTTAGCATGGTGCCTGGAACACATCAAACACAGGCTCTCTGGTACCACTGTTGTTATTGCACATCATTGGCTGAGAGGGTTGTCACTTTGTACTAGCTCTTTTCAAATGTGTGCGTGCAGATGTCCACTCACATAAAATTCCACAGCTGAGTACCTTACTAGAGCATCCGTGTGCCAGTCCGAATTATACATCAGGCAGAGTGAGGCATACGTGTTCAGCGCATGCCAGAGGCAAGTGCCTGCAGTCACGTGTAAAACAGCCAGTGAAGGTCTAGCATGTGCAGCTAAAATATTGTGTGACAGACCATCTGTTTTTATTTTCCAGTGTTTATAATAATGAATAGCAGTGTCTATTTTTGTTAGACATTGATTACTTTGAACCCCAATTCTGTACCCTAATGTCCCACAGGTACAACATTTCCATGTTTGGAATATAGATCCTAAGTGAACATCTCAGTTAGTTTTCATATGTCACTGAGTTGACCCTCATATGGACTAACATGTAGAATACGTTGAGACTTACAAGTTTGTCTTTAGCTCTTCTCTCTGGTAATGATTCTTTTAGTAGTAGTTCCCCATCTAGTGACAATCCTTATTATTCTTACAGGCACAGGCTTTCCAGAGTGCCACACTGTTCCCATTGAGCTATGAGTCGCAGTGGATTCCGAATCATTTATATTCTTTAATTAAAACAAAATGCAAGAAAAGTGGAATGTTGCCATGAAACTGTTAAGTCTATTAACACATTTTTATTATATTCATAAACTCTATTTTCATTCACACAAATAACTTTACTACAACTACAAAGTGCTTTTAGTACTTTGGGATTCTGAAGTGCTACATAGAACATCATGCTACTTTTAAAAGATCCTTAGATCTAGCAGGCTTCCTCCAGGACATGGGCATCTGTAGATGGTGAGTATGAACAGAAGGAATATGTGACATGGCTGTGACCATGGAGGGAAGCAGTTGAACATGTGTGGGGAAGCTCAGTAGTCTGCTTTACCATGTTTGGTACATTCTGCCAAACCAGAAGGCGTGCTGTAGAGCATCATTTCTAAAACTATCCCAGTGTGTTGTTAATGAGCTCCAGGTCTGTGTAGCTGCTGTGCCCTCAGATTCACAAGGCCCATAATTCCAGACCACTCACCGTGGCACTTAGTCTAACACTAGGAAGAAATGTTGTACTTCTTTTTACTTCCCCCCTTTGTTATGTCAAAAGAATTAGGATGGTTTATATAAATCTACGCAATATAAAAATAACTGAAAAATAACAACCAAGCTGTTTTGGTCTCAAGGAGAATTTCCCCTGATTCCCCTGCCCAAAACTCCCTATCTCATCCCCCCTCCTCCTGCTTCTATGAGGGTGTGCTCCCACCCACCCACGACTCCTGCCTCCCCACCCTCACATTTCCCCTACACTGGGGCATCAAGCCTTCACAGGACCAAGGGCCTCTTCTCCCATTGATGCCCAACAAGGCCATCCTCTGCTACATATACGGCTGTAACCATGGGTATCTCACTGTGTACTCCTTGGTTGGTGGTTTAGACCAGAGGAGCTCTGGTTGGTTGATATTGTTGTTATTCCTATGGGGTTGCAAACCCCTTCAACCCTTCAGTCCTTTTTCCAACTCCTCCATTGGGGACCCTGTACTCAGTCCAATGGTTGGCTGCAAGCATCTGCCTCTGTATTTGTCAGGCTCGGGCAGAGCCTCTCAGGAGACAGCCATATCAGGCTCCTGCCAGCATGCACTTCTTGGCATCCACAATAGGATCTGCGTTTGCTGACTGTATTTGTGATGGATGGTCAGGTGGGGCAGTCTCTGGGTGGCCTTTCCTTCAGTCTCTGCTCTACACTATATCTCCGTATTTTCTCCCATGAGGATTTTATTACCTCTTCTAAGAAGGACTGAAGCACCCACACTTTGGTCTTCCTTCTTCTTGAGCTTCATGAATTATATCTTTTGTATTCCATGCTTTTGGGTTAATTGAAGACCCAGAAATGAACCGACACACTTATGGTCACTTGATCTTTGACAAAGGAGCTAAAATCATACAGTGGAAAACAGACAGCATTTTCAACAAATGGTGCTACTTCAACTGGTGGTCAGGATGTAGAAGAATGCAAATCAATTCATTCTCATCTCCTTGTACAAATCTCAAATCCAAGTGGATCAAGGACCTCCACATAAAACCTGATATACTGACACTAATAGAAGAGAAAGTGGGGAAGAGCCTCGAATCCATGGGCACAAGGGGAAAGTTCCTGAATAGAACACCAATGGCTTATGCTCTAAGATCAAGAATTGACAAATGGGACCTCATAATATTGCAAAGCTTCTGTAAGGCAAAGGTGTAAAACCTCTTAATTCCTGGCTCTGGGCATGTTCCCAGTGACCGGAAGGCCTTTCACTGGGCTCCACTTCTTAAAATCCCACTACTGCCCCATAGTTCCATGCTGGGACCAAGCAGTTAATACATGGACTATTGTTAGTTATGTTACATAAGCTAAGTGAGAAAGATGTTATGCAGCAATTCTGTGCCCAGTTCACCATATCCTACCTTGCCTGTGATCCCAGAAATCTCACAGGGTAGATGAGATCATAGTGTCCCACTTCTTTGATGAGGAACCTGAAGTTGTGCCAGCTTAGGCAACTTGCACAGGGTCAGAGATAGAGGACTTAGCAAGGTTCCAAACCTAATGTTCACTGAATTCTCTCTGAAATCTCATTCTGTCTATCAAGTCTCTCAGATCCTCTGGGATTAGAGGAATAATTGATCATGCAAATGTTGTCACTAATAACTCTCATCCTATGGGGGACTTTTGTGAGGAACCTACAATGGAAAATCTAGGCCTCATGTCCTCACACAGGCAGATTGTTACTACACTCCAGTAGTCTGCCTCCATTCTGGGCCAGTGGTTGAAACTGCTTGAAATGTTCTAAAAACCAAATACAAACTAAGATGACCACATTTTAACAGAAGAAGCAAAACTACACTTGAGAAAAGGTAGAAAGGTTGTATGGAAAAAGGAATCTGTGCTTTTGATCTAAGAGCACAGGGTGGTCTTCTTTGTGCCCAGTGTGGACCCCACCCCTACCCCTGCCACTGCAGAACTGTGCTAAATGGTCATTTCAGAGCCTAGTTGTCCGAATGCACATCTGCCTGCATGTGCATTTGAAATGTGCATATATTTGTTGTTTTCTACAGAACCTCATTTTGTCTCTGCATTGAGCTCTTCATAATGACTCAGAGAATAAGAAAAGGGACAAAACCACTCTCATAAAGGACCTAGGCATTTGGGTTGAGCTAGTCCTCTTCCCCATGCTTCTACATCAGTTATTCTGAAATTCAAGATTCAAAACCAGTTCAATCGAATGAGGCCCCAAAAGACATATAATTGTCTGCACCTGCCAGATTTGCTCTAGTGATCATTTTCAGCAGAAAAAAAAAAAAAATGCGTTAGAGGAGCCAATAGATATGTAACAAACTATAATTTTGCAGATTACAAGTTAAATAGGGAAATAACTAAACAAGAATGATTTATAGAAAGGAGGTCTAAGAAAGTGCGGAGAGATTGAGCCAGCTATTTTGCTGAATAAGAGAGTTATCCAGATATTTCGTTAAATAAAATGCATGTGGGCTGGTATGGGGAAGGCTAAGGTGCTGGCTGCCATCTCCCTCTCACTGAAATGGTTTCTAGGTTCTTCTGCTCACTTCGTCTCTATCTGTTGTCCAATGGTTTTCTTGTAGGTTTAAGATACGGAATATTTCTACCTCCAGAGAGCTAGGAATTTTTAACTGGTCATTGGAGCCATATCTTGATTGTTCCCAAAACGAAATGTTATGTGATGGTTATTTTTTTAAAAATCACTTCTCTTTTCTTCCTTTTCCCTAAGAATAGAATAATTTAAAAAATGAACCTCTAATAACCAGTTTCATTGGATGGTTTCCTAATCAAAATGTTATATATTTGAGAACTGAAGTGCCCAGTATAGGCGCTCAAGAGCTGTGTGCATGAGTTTAAATTCTGGACATAGTGGGATGTTTGACATCCCAGCCCTCAACAGCTTGAGGCTGGAAGATTGCTGTCTGCTCAAAATGATCCTGAGCTATGTAGTTGAGTTCAGAACGAACCAAGGCTGCAGCATGAGATCCTATCTTTAAAAATTCATCCGTACATGAATATATACATACATACATAAGTAAACAAATTTCCAACTGCCATGAAGTAGCTACTAACTCTGATCATGACAAGTTATCCATTTTTTCTAAGCTGATATTTCTTTGCTTGCTTTCCATCTTTAAAGTGAGGAGAATTTACATCAGCAATGCTTGAGTAGATTAAGTAAAGCAATAACCATAAAATATTTAGGAGAGAACATGGTAACTAATAAGTGTTCCAGAAAGGAGCAATTGAATTATTAATATGCTGAGTACTTAATCAGTAGTTGCAGAAAGTGTCTGTCTATATGTTTGTCTATCACTGATTTTGTAAAGGGACTATAATCTACCCTAGCAATAATAATACAGCTCAGTAGTGTGCTGGCTAGTGTTATGTAAATGATGAGTTTGGCCTGTCCGTGTAGGGGACAGTGTGACGTGGTTCCGGCCTCTGGAACAGAGCCGACAAGTTGTGAGCCTCCACAAGTGTTGATGGTTGCTGTGAGCAGAAGGCTAGTTTGTACAATAATGTACATATTTTTATGTTCTCCTTTGAGGAATGTCCTCTCTGCCAAGGTTAATGATTCCATGATAATCAGAGACAGCATGAGTCTAGGTGGTGAGGGTATGTCTAATGTCTCAGCAAAATGGTAGAACTCTGACCTTCAGGATAGCCCTTAAGGCTGTCAGTATACTTACTTCAGAAAATGCCTCCATAAGATCCGGCCATAGGCAAGCCTGTAGAGAATTTTCTTAATTAGTGATTGATATGGGAAGGCCCAGTGAATTGTGCATGGAGCCAGCCCATGAAGAGGGTTAGTGAGGATGATGGTCCTGTGTTCTATAAGAAAGCAGGCTGAGCAAGCCATGCAGAGCAAGCCAGTTAGCAGCACCCTTTCGTGGCCTCCACATCAACTCCTGCTTCCAGATTCCTGCCCTGTTTGAGATCCTGTCTGGACTTCCTTCAGTGATGAACAATGATATGGATACATAAACCAAATAAATCCTTTTGTCCCTAAGTTATGCTTGTCATGGTGTCTCCTCACAGCAATGATAACCCTAAGACAAGTATCCCCATTTGATCTGAGAATGAATCTTGCTTCTCTTATCGGTCACATGATCTTGGTGAAGCTGTACAGTTTCTCACATCAGTGTCACCATCTATATATGTGGTTGTTTTCAGTGCAGCCATGTTTTTGTTTCAGGAATGAGATGGGAAGAGTGCCTGGTACAGTTTCTGGGTAAATATTAGGTAATCAATAAGTTAATATGTAGTTGTAGTTGTTAGAGGTGAATGTTAAAGTTTAGAATCTTCAAAAATGAAAATTACAGAGTCTTGGTGCAGGTTTGTATGTGTACATGTATATTTGTTTGTGTGTTAATCTATGTGTCTGTGAGTGAGTGAATAAATGACCCAGAACATAAAGCTATAAGTGAAGATACATTCTCTGGTAGTGCAGTCTACGATATCTGTTTAGAAGATATGGGTTAGAAAGGGCAATGACTTCCTGAGGTAGCAGAGGATGTTTATGGCAAACGTGGAGTTAACTCTGCTGTTGTCAGACAACCAGCCAGGATAGTGTTTCCCTTGGCGAAGTGAGGTAAACTAAAGCCCTATAGAGGAAACCACACGACTGTAAAGAATGTTTTTTTTTTTCTACAGAAAAATGGAGTATAATAGCACTCATGGGTCAGGAACAGAATGTGAGAAATTAAATTAAGGAAGTAGTTTAGCAAAATGTTTTTGGGTTCAGACTCAACTGATAATAGAATCTTCTCTTAAAATTTATAATAGAAATGAACTATGAAATATTGTTATGCCATCCAGAGAAGCCTGGCAAAATGCTTTTTCCATTCCCTGCCCAGCAGTTGAATTTCTAGACAGAAGTAGATAGATACCCTTATCTCTTCCCAGCTGCCCCAAGAGGGCTAGTCCCTGCTGTCACTCTTGCTGGAAGCCCTCCTTTGCACATGACCTATCTCATGTGCCACATACTTCTCATGGGTTAGTTTGATGGCAGCTCGTTCATACATGGGCACAACTTTAGTAGCAACAGTCTCTGGGGAATGAAAGGTTTTGTTTCTGTTTGGAACCAGAAAACAACAGAATGGACATGAGACATATACTGAAAGAGCAGCTTTCAGTATCTGCTGATGGCTCCCTTTTTATTAGTCTGATGGACTGTCTAGAAGAAGATAGATATATGACACCCAGTAGTTGGTAGTCTTTGTGATATAGTGACCCCTTCACTTAGCAAGATTATGATAGCAGTAGGAAATTGTGGGAAGATAAAGATGTTTTGTAGTGATTCAACAGGTGCTATCGATTCAAATGGATAGAAGTCAAGAGTTGTTGCATGGCTCTGAAATCTAGTAACTTGGATGATACGCACCAATAGAAATATGGGTCGGTGATTGGAAGTAGATGCAAGATAATTTGAATCTCAGATATGCTAATCTTGAACAGAGAGTGTGATATCCAGCTAGGTAGGGGCTAAAAGAGAAAAATTAGAATTTGTGTAATATTTGAACCAACAATAAAATTTGGGGGGCGGGAGACCAACATGATGTTCTTCAAAGAGGTGCCCATGGAGAGTAAACAGAGAACATACAGGAGCTAAAGAGGGAGATGGAGAGGGTCTTAGATGATATGACAACGGGTGAAAGGATGGGACAACAGAGACATGGACACCAGGAAGTGGGGTTTCAGCTCTGATATGTATGGAATGGCAAATCAAGAAAACTAGTTTATTGAAGTAATCTTATAATGAGTTAAAATCAGTAGTGAAATCAGTAGTGAAACTTTTAAATCTCATGATGTAACTTCTACAATAGCAATACAGGGAAACAAAAACAAGTAAGAACAGACACAAAGCCGGAGTCAGGTGGCACGCTCATGGCAGAAGTTTAGTAGTGCAAGCAACACAGCTCATTTGCTACAGCAGGTTTGTTACAAGGAAATCTTCCATTTCCTGTTTCTGAAGACCAAGAGAAGAAACTTAGCCCCAGAATTTTTTAAATCACACACTTATTATCAGAAATAAAAATATTGATGCCATCTAAAAAGACTGGTTGTGCCAGCCTGTTATGTTGGGATGGATTAGAATTAGCAGAAACATACCCACAGAAGTTTAACATGATGGGCAGGGATGAGGTATATCTATGCTGGACCTGCATCCAGCTGACAAAGCAGCATGCTCAAGTTGATGAAGATACTAAAATGTTGGCACAATTTAAATACAATACTGTACAACTAAATTTCCAGAGGCTTAGTACACGGAATAGTCTTACGGAGCTTCCTGAAATGAAACTGCAACTCTACAGTCATTCATATTAGGAAAAGGGAAGTACTGTGCCATTCAAGCCTCGAGGTGTTGCCGTTACTTAAAGAATCCAGACTGTAACATGTCCATGACATGCTTGGCTTGGTGTAAATTTTCAAACAAGGAAGGAGGCCTGTGTTCAACATGATGATTCATGTGTGAGCAGCGGAGAGTTTCAAGGTCTCTGCTCTTCAGCATTCAGAATACAGTAAATCAGTTCAGCTGACCCTCTTGGTTTTTTCCCTGGACAGTCTGATGATGCATTTGTCAACACAAGCTCTGATTAGAAGATAGCAAATTAAAGCTTCTGACAGAAAGTTAATAAACGTTCCTGACCTTCCCTCCAGTTACTCATTTGATACATAATCAACACCAAATGGGAAAAATGTACAGACTTAAGACTAAAGTCACTGTGCAACCTCAAGGTTGTTCCTCCAATCAGCGGACAGCTCTGTATACATACTCTAGTATTCCTGCGGAATGCTAAGAGGGATTGCTGCCGAGATTTAAGTTTGTCTAGCTACTTAGCAGAATGTTGCAACATTTGGTTAGTTTCTCGACATTTCCTAATGCGTTCTCCTGTTATATACATTTGGGGAGCTGGCTGTGTTGGAAGTCTTCCCTGCTGCCTCTTCATGTTTCACCCAGTCACTGTTTGGACATAGGCAAGTAGGATGTCAAACCTGTTATTGTTCTTTGTTGCAGGGAAAGCTAGATGCAGAGTCATGGGGTCACAATGGGCAGAAGATACCAAGACAACATGGAAGCTCTAATAGACAAGACTGTCAAACTGAGTCTTGTCTCCCAACACTCTAAGCCTCCTTCTGAATGAGGGAGTGATTCCTCCATTATAAAAAGGGAAAGCTGAGACACCACTGGGGAGGTTTCCCAGACCATGGGGTCTGGGAGTGGAACGGAGGCCGTCTCATCTCCTTTGTGTTTTGTGGTGGTTGTTATCTGTTTGTTCATTTGTTTGTTTGTTGAGACACAAGTCCTTCTATGTGACTGGATGGCCCAGGACTCATATTCTAATCCAGGCTAGGTTTTTAATCCTTTGCCTCTGCCTCCTAAGTACTCTTACAGCTGTAAGCTTGTAGTGTCTAAGAGTCTGCTCCATATAGTGCCCTATAGATCCTCCGGGAAATGTCCTGACCTTTGAACGTTCTACTTTGAACATTCTTTAAGCAGAGATAATATCTTAGGCATGTATGAATTCAAAATACTAGCTCTGGGCCTGGAAGACAGTAGAAAATGAGAAGAAACTTGAGCTGCACACTGAGTTCTAATGCTGTCACTTTTGTAGTTAGCTGAGACTTACTGCTGAGTTTCTTACTTTTCCAGGATACAAAGAGAGAAAACATCAATTGGTTTTTAGTAAGTATTGTTTTTTTAATTGTGATATATCTGTTTAGCATTTTTCAATGTGCAATTTTATTCATGTTGTTTAAAGTGTTATTGTTTGTTACATATATAGACTTTTGAATCAGTTCAATTCTAAGTTGTCCTTATTTTTACATTTCTCTAGCTATTTCAATGACTCTATGAGAGATCTTGTTTCTTTTTTCTAAAGCAAAGAGCTAAACAATAAGAATCCATTAATAGGTAATTTCCAGTACTAGTCTATTTTACAAGCCATCTATATTTAATGAAAGACTACACATTTAATCAAACTAATCATATTTTGTGAATTTTTGTCTCCATTACTTAAAAGAGACCATGAATATCGCTTAATTGTATTTTATTACTATTCATCTATCTACATTTTCTAATAGCAGTGTTTGAGAGAGAATAGTATCAACTAAAACATTGTAGAAATTTAATAGATAATTTTATTTTCTGTGCTTTATAATTACAATTTTGATGATTGATAGTGATTTCATATCAATAATTCTCACATTTGGATATAGGACATAAGAAAACCATGAAAATCTATTACATAAGAGCATGAATAATAAATCATGTGATCATTTTTCCCAACAAGAAGCAATTTTCCAATGTGCTGACACAAGGGGTGCATCTAAGAAATTGACTCATTTCTGGTGTTTCCAAGGGCTCAATATTCAAAGAGGTAGCTATAAGTGACAGCTGGGTCATCAACTGATCTGAATTTCTGCTGTACAACTATGATTTTTTGTGTGTGTGTGTGTGTGTGTGTGTGTGTGTGTGTGTGTCTGTCTGTCTGTCTGTCTGTCTGTCTGTGTCTGTATGAGTATCTGTGTGCGTATGTGTCTGTGTATGTATCTGTGTATATGTGTGTGTATGTATATGTGTATGTGTATGTGTGTGTTTAATCCTCACGGAAGCAGATGTAAGACTCAGCTGAGTCATCAACTGACTTGAACTTCTGCCTGTCTAACCACGATATGTGTGTGGTGGTGTGTACAGGCATGTGAGGGAGAATGCTTAATCCTCACTGAACTCAATCAGTGGCCTGATGTAGTCAGAGAATCTGGAGAAATGTTTCCATCTGCTTTATTTTAAAGCATGAAACTCAGGAAGCACATGGAGAGTGAAAGTAGAGAAAGCAGAGGATGGTCCTGGGTTGCCAAGGCTACTCCAAGTGTGTTCAGGCCCCCCCTCCTCTCTGCACACCTTTTCCTTTGGATGGAGGCTGCGATAACTAGAGTTTCATTGTATAATCGCACTCCATTAAATTACTGGCTGCTGCTCTTGGAGTTTACTCTCTGTTAGCTATCCTTTCCCAGAACCTTGTTTGATCTTATGACTGAAAATGTTAACCTTTTCTGGTGACCAATACCTCTTTCTAAATCCACTTTGGAGCCCTACCGTGGGTCAGTTATTTAGTATGAAAAGTGATGGTAACAAAGACAACCTAAGCGTTCAGAAAATTGTAAGAGTCATAAGAGATTCTCAATCCTAGAAGAAGATTAAATATATATTTTGTCGTATTATAGATATGAGCTGTATTATGAGCAATGTTTTGATATGACCTACCAACACATGATGTGAAGAGTTCCTAGTAATGCTGAAATTATTTTCACTTGCAAGTAACATCACTTTTATAAAGATGAAACTACATCACTCAATTTTGATGTATACTATGGAGTCGTCCAAACCTCTGACTCTTTACAACCTTCCTGCCTCATTTTCTACATAGATCCCTGAGTTTCGAAGAGAAGAGAGTTTGATGACAATACCTGATACAGGGATGAGCAGAGCACCCCTGGAACTCTCACTGTCTGCACATGGTGGAGTTCTGGGTCTCTATGTCAATTAACAACTACTTCAAGGAAAAGCTTCTCTAATGAGGGTTGGGTGAGACACTGATTTGAGTACAGCAGTATATCATTAGTAGTCATTTCAATTCCTCAGAAAGATGAAAATAGATCCACCACAAAAATCCAGCTATATTGCTCTTGGGTATATGCCCAAAAGTCTCTACATCTCTCTACAGAAAGGCTTGTTCATCCATGTTCATTACTGTTCCATTCATCACAGCCAGAAATTGGAAACTGCCTAGATGAATCAATAATGAAAGTGTGGTACATTTACACAGTTGAATATTATGTAGCTTTTAACAAAAGTAAAATTATGAAATTCGCAAGTAAGTGGATGGAGCTGGAAACAATCATTCTGAGTGAGGTAACCCAGACCAGAAAGAAAAATACTGGCAAGCTTTTTCCTACAGGTGGATGCTCGAGTTTCAGCTTTAAAAACCTGTGCTTCACCTAGGACATCTACGTAGGTTAGGTAGATCATAAGGGCCACTGGGGAGGAGGGCATCAACCCAAGAAAAGGCAATAAGGATATAGTGTTATAAAAGGATGTAGAGGTTAGGAGAATAGAAGAATTAATTCGGGGATGGGGGGTGGAGGAATATGAGAAGGACTTTTGAGAAGTCAAAAGGAATCCTGCTACTCTAGAAACTTCCTAAACTGGTTAAAGAAATTTAAATGGAATTACGATATAATGGGGAAGACAGTGCTTAAACTATATGCCTCCAAATAAAATCTCCGCTACCAATAATGAGTTACATATTGTTGGCTGAAAGGATACTATAAACCACCCCCAAATCTATAAAAATTACAGGTTATTGTCAATGCCGTTGGATGGACCCTACAGCCTGACAATAGGACCCTACTGCTGAGGACAGCATGTGCTTACCGTCATTGGGTGTAGGGAACTCAAGCGAGTGCCTAGCTAGAAACTTCACCTCTATGGACTGATATTCGCTCTTCTGGAAGTTACTCTTTATGCTACCAGAGGATGCATGTAAACAGCAATATTATCTAGCTACAGTCCCGGCTAACTCTAACAGTCAGTTGCCTACAAAGTCGATTGGTGCTATAGGGGCACAAATGTTATCGAATAGACAAGCACTTTCTATTGGATCCAAGGCCTACTTCAGTTAGATGGATTACACACCTGACACTGTGGATGAGTCCAAGAACTAGCAGAGCTTCTTTTTTTAAATAAAAGATTCATTTTACTTTTACTTCTCTCTCTCTCTCTCTCTCTCTCTCTCTCTCTCTCTCT
>JADRCD010233852.1:0-10040 GCA_019843815.1 Montemys delectorum | reverse complement strand
ATTTCAGCAGACTACTGTGCTCAGATCTGTGACTCTTACCAGGAGCCACCCAAGGTTGCTCCCAAAAGCACATGCTGACAATGCCACTTTTCCAAACCAAATGCCAGCACCCTGGCGGTTTTCATGCATGACATCATTTAGAGATGCATTTGTATCTGGTTAAAGAATCACTAACACTAAAAAAAAAAAAACCAGGGGTGGGATGATCTGAAGTTGAGACAGTCTCGTGAAGCCTGTAAGGGTCATGCCCCCGCAAGACAAAATTCGGGACCAGTGCAGGGCTCCGTCTGTAGAGAGCGAGGCCAGCCTGGTATAGACTCCGCCCCTGGCACGGGATGAAGCCTGACTGGCAGGGCTTCACAATCACCCCCATCACCAGGATGCCGAGGAACTGGGGTATGGGAAAAAATGCTAGGGCACGCAAGGCTTGGCCTGAAGAAGGTGGGACCCAGCGAGGGACCACTGGTGGTCCTCCCCGGATGAAGGAGGGGAGCCAGAACCTGTGAGGACAGAACATCCATGGGCTTCTCCACCAACCATAGACTTAGGGCCTGAAAAGCTTCTAAGGAAAAGGTGCCGCCTGCAGGCAGTGGATCATCTCAACCACTAAGCCCCAGTTCCTTAGAGATAGGGGAACAGCCTCCCTCCACCCCAGCCCCTCGGCTCCTGGGTGTCCTGCGGGACCGCCACGCCACGTCACGCCACACCACGCCACGGGAGCAGCGGGGGGTGCTCTGCTCACATCCTGCCTCGGGGTCACCTCACACTTCCCTTTCTCTCCTGATTGCTAATGTAACTCTCTAAGAATCACAGTGGCTCACTGGTTTGTCACCGTCACCGTGCCCAGTCACTCCCCATGTATACTCCCAGTGGGGAACCTGTATCGGCTTAGAATTACTAAAGAAACCAATGTGCACTACAGCTCACCGTAATAAACCACGTGCTTTTGGAGAGCCCTGTGTCTGTCTGTCTGTCTGTCTGTCTGTCTGCCTGGCCTCTCGTCCTGGGCGTCAACCCTCTTGCTAAAAGGACTTCAGGCCTGTGCTTGAAGCCGTGAAGCAGTGAAGTGTGCCAGTCACCTGGCGAGGACTCGGCAGCCCTTCCAGGGACAATTGTCAACTAGATACATGGATTTTCTCTTCTTCCCTCCACTCTTGGGGGGGCATGCTAAAGGAGAGTACCCCCGCGCCCACCCCCTGTGCTCAGGCAGCCATAACAGCTTGCTGTTATGTTGGGTACCCAGCATGGCCACATCCCCATCTTTACTCATGTCTGTCCCCTGGCTGTGGATGATCCAGAGCGTCTGTCGCTGGCCTCCTGGGCACCTCCCCTCGCTCCCCACAATCTCCTGACCAAACAGCTCTGCTTTCAAAGTGTCACCAGAATCAGACTGGTCCACTTTCAGTCTGACCAAATGCCAGCACCTGGGCTGGCGGCCTTCGTGCAGGACTTCATTTAGAGATGCATGTGTGTCTGGTTAAAGAATCACTAACACTAGAAGGGGGGAAGTGATCTTCTGGAGCAGGGACAGGGGCATGAGTGTATCACGTGCCTGCATGACAAAATTAGAGCTAGGGAACACCAGCTCCCTTGGGTCCCTGCCAAGTCCGGAGTGAAGTCTCTACTATGCAAAGGTCTCTTGAGGCCCCCACTTACTCAAGGCCAAAGTTCCTGTTGTGAGCGGTTTCCAAGCGGTACCCTCCATCACTGATCACCTCCCTATCCCATTCCTGCTTTCTCGCTCACTACCCCGTCCCATTGGATATGATAGACCATCTGTCCTCTGGGCAGCCCGCTGTCCCTTACAAGGCTCGTGAGGTGAGGAGGACATGTTCCTATCTGATGTCCAGAGGACCCCCCAGGAATTGTGTGTCGTGGGACTACAGAGGGAGAAAGGGACTGAGTGGGAGGAGGGGCAGAGGGAAAAGTAATACATAAGTGAATACAGGGAGTGAGAGAATGTGTGAGAACAGATGCAGGAGGCTGTGACGGGATGAATGAGCAAGGTGAACAAGGGAGGGAGGACGGAAAGAGGGAGTGTCCAAAAACACAGCGCTCACCCCCAAGGGGATAAGAGATCATTTATACTGGAGCCAAATATGAATGACCATGGCCTGGGAACAAGAATTCAGGTCACTCAGGATTCTGCGTTCCAATGTCCAAGTTTCATGAAGTTTTTATAGTAACAGAGCTACTATATGTATCAAGGTGCTTCTCGAAATAAATTGAAGGAAATGTTAGGTACACAAGTGTAATGGTGTGTATAAGAAATGTCCCCCATAGGCTCTGGCCCTCGGCTGGAGGAAGTATGTGGCCATGGATGGACTAAGCCACTCCTGGTCATGGTTTTATCACAGTAAGAAAAAGTAACCAATATAACAAGTTCAAGTGAGTTCGGGAAGCCTGCTGTAGACCTCAGATGCTACCCAAAGGCATGCTTAACTTTCTGGTCGATAGAAGCCACCGCCCAGTGAGGCTAACACACATTTCAAAGGGTTTTGCCTATTAATCACAGCGATGCTCAGACGCTGAGGTAGACAGAGAATGGCTATTAAAGAGGCTGAAGAGAGCCCATGATAAATCGTAATTAGGCTCTTGACCTATAACACCTCAACTTCTCTACAACCTTTGAAGTTCCAATCAGCCTTGCAGAAGGTTCAGCGGGAAAAGGGAAGAAGGGATGAGCACCTGCAGAAAGACCAGGTGCATGCTCTTTTGGGCATGCACCTTTCAAAGAACAGAACAGGAATTAGGAATGGCAGCTAGTACTTCTTTACATCAGGACCACCTTGCCTGTGGCGTGGCCACAGCTGGGGAGACAGGGAAATGAACCACCAGTGGGCTATAAGAGGAACCGAAACATGGGACATAGTGGACTGTTGCCAGATGAACCTGCAGCGTGCAGGCCCGCCCAGAGAGAAGGACAGAACAGCCTAGGGAGAGCAAAGGTCAGAGCAATGAGGCAGGTACCTGCCAGCAGTGTCTGACCAATGGGATGGTGAAGCTTGCTTAAGCGGCGACAGCAGTCTTGGGGTCCAGGAGAAAAGAGAAAACACACACCCCCTGCCCTCTGGAGGGAAGGAGACTGTCAGCCAGCCAAAGATGCTCACTGCCCATTTTCTAGAGTTCTGGTTCTACTTCCCAGAGAGGCAGGGTTCACATGATGAATGACTGGTGGAGGCTCATCACGACCCCATGGGTGGTGGGCTCCAGTGGCTGGTTGGGAAACCCAAGAATGCAGTGATTTGCTACAACCACAGCTATGGTAGAGCCACATACTCCTCTGCCCCACCCCCCACCCCCAGCAAGGCCTCATGGAATGCTACTGAGGCCTGAGGACCTTCACCCTTGTCTCCCAGACCTGGACAGATGTCCCCTCAAGGACCTAAGAAAGACTACCCTAGGTATATCCACAAACCCTGCAGAGAGGGAGCAACCTGCACAGCCAGTAAATTGGGTTCAGAGGCCCACCCGTGCCTGACCGGAGAAAACAGACACCTCCCCGAAATGCGTAAGACCTTAAAACTGTTCAGTACATAACCTAAGAGCATAGGGCATAGCTCAGGAGGGGAGTGCAGGCCCTGGGTTCCAACACACAAAATATAGAATATAAACTGTCAGTTAAAGGCAGGTGTCTTCATTCGAAAAGCCCCATAGAGAAGCTATGCCAATCCGTCCCCTCACACCTTCCAAGAGCTTCTTAGAAGCTGCTTTTGCCAGAAGGCTCCAACTCCTCATTTTCACCCACATAGAAAGTTGGGCAACAGCCTCGCACCTCTGCCTGCCTTCATTTTGTGACTGTGTTACTTTGTGTCAACAGCTCACTTCTGTGCCCAGGCATAGTTAACCACATCTCACTTCAAATTCAGAGGCACAGAGATAGGCATTGCACTGACTTTGGAATTCAGGAACTATAAACCCCAAAAGGACAGAACGCCCCGCACCCACCTATGCCAGGCCAATCTCGGGACAGGATAGCCTCCTAGGACACCCCATCCTTCAGATGAAGGCAGTTGGCCATGCGAGAAGGGCTGCTCCCTAGAGCAAAAGTCTTCGTCCTATAGGGCCAGGCTGGTCCCCTCAGAAGGTACCACTGCTAGCAGAGTCAAAGCTGGAGGCCATACTACTGAATAGTGCACCATCAGCTGTGGTCACTGCTGCTCAGCCAGGTTCCATGGCCAATAGATCTCAGGGACCTGTTCACCTCTCTTGGTGCTCAGACGTGTGCCCCCTGGTGGCCGCCAAGGAGCAGTGCTTCTTGGCTCAAATGGAATTCTTCATACAAATAAAGGATGATGGCCGCTCCCCACCGGTGCAAATGTCCTTGCTGGGTCTGCAAGCAGGGATGCATGCTGTGCTGAGGGTGCCGTTGAGTTTACAAGGTCTCGGACTCTGGGCCTGAGCTGTCACACTGGCTGTGGCTCTAAGGTCCCCTTCAGGAGCTAAGTTCCCAAGCTTGGTGGGTGCTGTGTGCCTCTGATCCTAAACACTTGAGAGGTGGATGAAGGAGAATCATAAATTCAGGTCCATCCTAGGCTATTATAGCCAGTTTTGAAGTTACTCTGAGGTACAAGTCCCAGTCTCAAAAGAAATGTGGTTTCCAAAAGGAGTGGTCCCCATAGACTCATCGGTTTGAAGGCTTGGCCCATAGGGAGTAGCACCATTAGGAGGCGCTGTTAGAGGCTGGCCTTGCTAGGGTGGGCGTGGCCTTGTTGGAGGAAGTGTGTCCCTGAGGAGGTGGGCTTTGAGGTCTCCTATGCTCGAGCAATGCTCGGTGTGGCACACAGCCTGCTGATCAAGATGTAGAACTTTTGACTCCTCAAGGACCATATCCGCCTGCACACTGCCATGCTTCCTGCCATGCATGCTTCCTGCCATGCTCAGAGTGGACTAAACCTCCAACGCTGTAAGCCAGCCCCAATTAAATGCTTTCCTTTATAAGAGTTGCCATGGTGTCTCTTCACAGCAATGAACCCAAACTAAGACAGAAACCAATCTATTTTTTAAAAAAACAAAAACAAAAAACAAAAACAAAAAACAAAAAACCAACTACTATTAGCATTAAGTTCTCATGTTCATTTTCCTATAAATAACCTAAAGGCTCTGAGATGGGAGCAATGTGTCGCCCTAACTAGCTAGTTTGCTTTTGAAGTATGCTTGGCTGCTCTGAACAAAAGAACTGTCAACTCCACTCCCTTGTCAGCACCAGCCATCTGGAACATTCCACAGACACCTGAAGGAAACTACGCAAGTATCCTTTCAATCAGGCACATCTGATTGTCCCAGCGGCTAAAGGCACAGCCTCAGCTAGGGCTGTCCTGAGGCTGGGTGAGCCCTAGATGACCCTGCAGCCATTTTCACCTAAACCCATGGAGGAGCACATCCCCAGGTGGTCTAGCAGACTCTTGTGGCTTGCACCACGCTAAGAGGCAAGGCTATGCT
The DNA here is from genome assembly GCA_019843815.1 of Montemys delectorum. Classification (NCBI taxonomy): domain Eukaryota; kingdom Metazoa; phylum Chordata; class Mammalia; order Rodentia; family Muridae; genus Montemys; species Montemys delectorum. Next base: position 4,598 of record JADRCD010233852.1, on the reverse strand, counting down.
TGGTCCAAATAGCTTTCCTCGAGCTGTATATATGCAGGCTGTCAGGCCTCCATTCATAAGTAGCAGGGAGATGCCCTCCTGCGCTCCCCTCACCTGCTGGTGTAGCATTAGTCCCAGGAAACATCTTCTTTAAAGTGATCTGTTCTTGTCTACCATCAATGGTACGGGTGAGTGGATAACAAAAATCAGCAGCCAAGTGAAGGCAGAAGCAAGAGTAGCATCCGTGGCAGGTGAGCAGTCACGGGCCAAGCTGCAAAAGGGGCGGGGCCAAAGGAGCAGCTGATCAGTTGGAGAGCAGCTTGGGCAGGAATGGGAGCAGGAAGCACACAGACTGGAGAAATGGAGACTGAGGCACAACTAAGCCCGGAAGGAGCCAGAGGAGAGAAACTGTGGGCCCCAGTCACCAAAAGAGTTTCCAAGAACTGTCTTCAGGGCCAAGAGTACCAAACCTTGGGCCAAAGACAGTTCTAAGGACTGAAGACTTCAAACTTGCCAGGCTACACAAGAATGTGGCCCTGGCTGCTGCCAACAGCTGAGGAGTCAGATTTCTAAGGTGCACACAAGACGTTGTCACTTACAGGGTTACAGGTCCTGAGAGTCAAGGCCTGCAGGGATAGTGGGCACCACTTGCTGCTGCCAAACATTGAAGGATAACAATCAAGACCGACACTAGATGTGTCCCCTTCCCTGTGGCTTCTAACTGGAAGGACTCAGAACAAAGGGGTCTGGTCAGCTGATGGGCAGCCTCACTAGTAGGACCTATATGCCACCCAGGCCACTGTGAGCTAAAGCCCAGAGTGATGTATCCCCAGCCTGGTCACCTAGAGCCCTAAATCTCTCATTTCTGCAGCCTGAAGCACCCAGACCCCAGCTCTCCACCACCTCTGGCTCTACCAGGCCAGCTTCTTGGGACAGCCATCAGTGAAGAACATCTCACCTGCTCACAACCACGATCTGGGTAGAGCCGGAAGGACCCTAACTGGTAACAAGGCTGGTGTTTCCTACTTGTAGTACTCAGGAAGGTTTCTGCCTCCCACTAAGATAAGGAACTGGGCCCATGTACTCTGTGTGGGGAACTCGTGTCCACTTTGACCCACGGCCTGGGTCCTCGGGGAACAACCTGATTGCTGTTGCATTGATGAACCTGGTGGAGAACATAGATTCCGGGACACTGAAATTCCTTTGCTCGGGTTCCTAATGTCTGATGAGAGATGGAAACTTTCTAATTTCAGATAACATCTATACAAAAGATGGACTTGATTTAATAATCACACATGGGAAGAAATGCATGATAACTTAAAACTTTTCCTTTACCTTCTGAAGTTGAAGTCCACACATCCTTGTTTGTGTGGGGCCTGCATCCTCATCCTCCCTGTCCCTGTGGTTTCAAAATAACAAGCCTAAAGATGCAAGTCACTGTCACACCCCAGCTTGGCTGGCCCCCCCCCCCCCCCCCAGGAAGTATATGCTTCACAAACACCCTGGCTCACCACAAACCAGATGTGGCCACTACACACTTAACTGCTCATCCCCCAGTTTGGAACTCAGTAGGAATTCAAAGACAGGTAGGGACAGGTACAAAGATAGAGGCAGTGAAGACCTTCCCCCCCACACACCCCCATCTTGTCTTCCCTTCTGTTTGTGGTGGGCTCAGGTAAACTGCCTTCCACCTTTGCAACATTGCCAGCAACCCTGACTGAAGGCCACTTGTCCTAGCTGGTAGCTTCAGGTCTTCCCCCAAAAGAGCAACACACAAGAGCAAAACAAATGGAAATGCACTGGTAAAGAAGAGGAAAATAATCTAGAAAGTTCTGGAGAACAACAAACACAAAGGTGAGGAGATCTACGACACTGTGGGATAACAAGCACAGACTGACAGCTGTCTAGCACTGGGGACAAAGCAAAGGTCTACGGGAGTGTGCGTGTGTGTGTGTGTGTGTGTGTGTGTGTGTGTGTGTGAAGGGGGTGTTGTGGTCAATAGGCCTGAGGGCATCCAGTAAATACCATATTCCTCTAATGTCTGTCTCTGTTGTTAGGCCATGGAGTCACACCTGTTGTGGTTAAGTGGCAGGGGTACAGGCCTACTGGCTCAGAGAACTTGTTCTCCAAGCCTCTGGGTCACCCTCCATAGCGTGTTCTGCTAAGAACGCCCAAGTCCCCTATCCAGAGTCTCCAGCTTCTTCTCCTCACCAGCTCCACTGCCCAAACCCTGCCCTCCCAAGCTGCACCCCAACACAGGCTCAGATTCCCAGAGTGAATTCAAGCTTTATTGCCACACACTCCCTACGCCCCGTCCAGCCCCGTACGTGGAAATGGCTGAAGCAAGCCAGGGCTGGGTGAGAGCCAGGAGGGAGCAGGGAGGGTGCTGGGGGAGATGGGACTAAGTTCAAAGCCTACCGTACCCCAGTTTTCCCTGAGTGAGTGGTGCCTGCCCCAAATCTTGGGGCTTCCTTGTGCACTGGAGGAGGCGGCTCGTCCCAAGACCATCCTCTGAGGTCCCCAGGAATGCAATGAGTCCCCTCTGCCCACTGTAATGCCATCAAGCGTGCAAGAGCAACAGTTGCTGTATGCACACACTGCGCATGCCTGTCACCGTGGCAGCCCTGGCCACGGGGCTGCCGGATGGAAGGGCTCAGCAGTCCAAGCCAATGGACACAAGCAGGTCCTCCAGTGCCCGAAGTCGCTGCTGGGCCTCTTCAATGGCACTGTAGGTCTGGACTGTGCTAGCCACATGGAAGCGGATGTCATCAACAAGTGGAATGGAGTCTGTCTCTTGCCGGGCTGCTACAGCTGCTGCCTCTTCTCTAACTGCCTCCACGAAGTCCTCTTGCTCTACCAGCTGTAGAAAAGCGGCTCAGGGCAGGCTGCATCCCGGCATGGGCTGCATCCCACCCTCGCAAGCTCCCCTCACTGCACCCCTGCCCACCTTCTCTATGACCTTGGCCATATACTCGGTACACTGGTCCTCCAGCCGGGCCAGACGGAACAGCTTGGCTATGCGCCAAACACCCACCACACTGTCTTCCTCCAGCAGCTGGGCCAGGCTGCGGCCACACAGTCGCTTCAGGCCAGGCAGAAGGTACATGTCAGCCACACTCAGCACATCGTAGGCCAACTCAGGAGGCAGCTGTGACACAAAAAGGGACAACAGGACACCGGTGATCATCAAGGGCTCCCAGGGTCCAGGGAGTGAACCTCAGTGGAAACACAAGAGACTCACATCTCTGGGGCCTGGCCCAGGTCCTTGAGGGTGCAAAGGGCAGAAGAAACTCAGGGGAGGGGGGTCCCATGCCTCAGGCCAGTGCTTAGGGCTACAGGCCTTTCCAGGAAACGCATTGTGGGCTCAGGCATAGACCTGAGCTCTCCCCATCCAGCTGTGGGACCCCAGGCAAGTCCCTTAACCTCTGTACCTCTGTCCCCTCAGCTGTGGAGTAGAGATACTCATGCCAGCCTTGAAAGACTTGAAAGAAAGTAAAGTGAGCTGGAGGTTTCTATTCCAGTCCACAGCTTGGGAATGGCTCCTTCCACTGTGAAAGACCACACAATTTTGAGGAGGGGACAGCTAGGCGTTGGCTAAGACCAAGGGTCCAGTTTCAGCCTGACCTTGGGTAGCCTAGGACTGAGCATTTCTGGCTGTCACTCTGCCATCTAACTGTTCTCTGGTCATTTGGTCATATAGGCACAAGACTCAAGGAAACACATTTACTCTCCATCTTCTGGGGGGAATACACTGAAACACAGAGTAGGTAAGTAATTTGCCTAAGATCACACAGCTCACAAGAGGCTAATCTACTGTTAGGCCATGTTCAGAGGCCAATCCCCACTCTGAGCTATTAAGAATGCTCTTGAGGTACAAAGCTTCTTCAGGAGGGAGCTTGTGACACAGGATTCCAGACTCTACCACAGAGGGAGTGGCAGGCCATGAGAAAGGAAGTGGGGGAGAGTGACAGAAGGAAGGACAGGGACAAAACCTAATATAGAGGGGACGAGCTGGCAGGAGTCACAGCCTGGGGGTCAGGGCCACCATTTCTATAAAGACCTTTCCCGGAGAATAGCATTCTCAACTGAACAGGCCTGACGATACCATATGGCCCACCGGCCTTAAAACAGTACCTTCTATGGGAAGATTTGTGGGAATGCCCTGGAGAAGCCAGACAAAGGGACACCTGCGACCCCAGAAAGCCACCTCACCCCTCAGACCCAATGGAAAGCATACTTCTCTCCTGTATAGTGCCCCACTGCACTGCCGTGCACACACACCAACAGAGGGGACCTTTGGTGCTGCCTACAGCCACCCACAGGCCCGACTCAGGAACTCAGAACAGCTACAGGTAGGAATGACCCAAGGACTGTGACAACCCTGTGGCAGACAGCCCAGGGCTTCATTCACCACCGCCCTGCCGCTGGGCGCCACACTTTACCTCGGTATGGTCACTATATACGTAGTACAGCACGTGAGTGAAGATCTCCGGGGAGATGTCGTGCAGGGTGACAACTGGGGGGTCTCCAGAGGCTGCCGGCTCCTCGCTCTCTCGAAAGTGGTCATCCACAAGGGCCCGGAAGTAGTCACTGCGGCCACAGAAGAAAGCCTGAGGAAA
>JADRCD010233851.1:0-19251 GCA_019843815.1 Montemys delectorum | reverse complement strand
ATTTAGGCAGAATTGAATGCAAATAGCTGAGAGAGGTTACTGAAAACTCAGGTACGTAATGATCTTTCTACCCACTCCTATGAGGGAATGTTAGCAGTCAACAAGCCCTGGTGCAAGCAGGCAAGATGATGATGATGATGGTGGTGGTGGTGGTGGTGAGAATGATGGTGTATAACATCTACACATGATGTAGACTGGGATGTGACAGTGAAATCCATTAGGCAGATATGGGGATTCCACTAGTAAGAGGAATGAGGAGTGATGCTAGGACTATATATTATTGAGTATAAATAGCAACCAAGTTAAAGAGACCAAGTTTTATGTGATAGGTACCAATCAGCTGAGAATTCTGCTGTTCATATGGGAATCATGAACAGGCAAAGTTTGGCTCCAGTAGTTTCAGCAATTACTCTGCCAGGACTTCACTCAGTGTGACAGTTCTGGACTGTACCAGTGACCCAGCACACAGGAGTTAGTATTAGTTAGTTGGTAGTGTTGGGATCCTCATTTCTTAGTGTTCTAGCTCCGAGCTTGGAGTTCAGGACGCTGCTTACCTCTTAGCATTGAGGCATCTCAGTAGCCAGAGCTTGTCACTCTCAGCAGCTTCTGACACTTTCCTGGTTGGGATCTGCAGCTTTTCTGCAATCTGCCATAACCCCTCTCCACAGCCCCTCTCCCAGCCCCTCCCCTGTAGCTGCTGCTGGGTGTCCTTGTGATGGGCAGCCCTGGGAGGTGCCTGCTCTGAGTATGAGCTCAGCCATTCACCCTACGATAAAGACTAGAAGTAGCATAGCACGATCAAATGAGGCTTTATTGAGGCCTGGTCACAGCACCTGGGGAGACAGGGCACAGGAAGGCACAGAGAAGACAGGGGTGTGCCATGCCCAGCTGTCTCTCATAGGTCAGGAGGTATTCTGCCCAGATTGAGGACTGCTGCAAAAAGGGCCAGAGTGGCTAGTGGGTCAGATCTAAAAGCCAGCTGAAGGCTTCATGGCCAAGGTAAGATCTCTGGTGCTGTTCTAGGGTCCATGGGGGCAGCTGAGACTGTAGTGGGGTCTGGAAGCTGTATTTGGAATGGCAGCCACAGCACTGGCAGTCGTTCCCACGGTCCCCGCCTTGCTGCAGCCTCTCCATCTCTGGACTCAGGTCTGGTTAGAATCTGCTTGAGCAGCCTGAGGTTCTGGTTGGTTGTTTATGAGATAAGGTCTTATTATGATACAGAAACTGGTCCCCAACACATCTTTCTGCTTCAGCCTCCCAAATGCTGAGGTTTCTCTCTCTCTCTCTCTCTCTCTCTCTCTCTCACACACACACACACACACACACACACACACACACACAGAGTTTTTTGTTTGGTTTTGGGTTTTTTTGCTTTTTTGTTTTGTTTTGTTTCATGAGACAGGATCTCATGAAAGCCACACTAGCCCCCAACTAACCTTGTGGCTGAGGATAGCCTTGCCCTGCTCATCCTTCTGCCTGCACACCCAAGTGCTGGGATTATAGGCATGCACCACCCCACCAGGCTTTCGCAGACTTGAGCTCAAGCCAGGCAAGTCATCTCTCAGCTGAGCTACATCTAGGCAGGTGCTGGATTATGTCCCTGAACCCCTGCCATGGCACTGCGTTTGGGAACAGTCTAGCTGTTAATAAAGCAGCCAATTGTTTGTGCCCCACAAATCAAGAGTTGCCTACTTGGTTTCGTTGCTTTCAAAGGAACACATGAAAGGCATGCTCTGCTACAGAGATCTGATGGTGGATGGAGTTAACACTCCTTCAGGGAACTTTCTCCAACAACGCTTAACCCTTGGGTGGCTCGGTATGTATTTGACTCTGGAAAAGGAAACATTATAGATGTCAATTTTTCCTTTCATCTTTAGTCCTAAGGCCCTAATTTGAAATACAGAAATAAATTCTCACTGAGGAATAGATCAAAACCTTGAAATATGTTAGAAAGTTCCAGTCTCATTGTGGAAGAGGGAACAGAAAGAATGGAAAGCCAGAAGCCAGGAAGACAGGCCAGGAACCTTCAGGACACAGCACAGCCAGCCACCATGGTTGCTTGCAAGAGCCTGCCAACAGCCAATCACAGAGAGGAGAGGGGCTCATAGGGCCTCACTGCCGATCAGTTCTGGAGGAGGGGTAGTCATTATCTACTGTGTGCCAGACTGTGCTGCTAAGTCCACCAGACTCCAATGGACACTTCTAAACCCACGACCACACAGATGGTCCAGGTTAGAATCAGTAGGCACAAAACAAAACAGACATGGATATGGGGAAAGGACCTGTGGGAAGAGGTGGGGAGAGCAGAGGTGGGAGGGGTGGCTGTCAGGCAGAGGCTAAAACCAAACAGAATGCCCTGCATACACATGGGACACTGTCAAAGAACAAAAGTATCCAATACGAAGTTCCATGATTATATTCACAGAATCATCGTTTAGAGCTACATAAGATCTTGAGTTCCTTATGAACAACTAAACCATGATGCAGAGAGATTAAATAAATTGCCCCAAGTAAACAGCAACAGATTCAGAACAGACTCAATCTCTCTAGGTCTGTGGAGGCCTTGTTCTGTCTGGTGCCAGGGCCTCCCGAATACTATGCAAGGACTCTGCTGAGGTATAGCTCTGCCTCCTTGGATGAATTTATTTAGGCAGAGATTTCACTGTCGATGTAAACAGTACAACAACTAGAAAAAGTATACTTTGTTTATAAACTCTATTTTTCAATTATATGACAAATGAAAAGATACATTTTAAGAAACATAGCATGTCAGATGTGGGTGGTAGCACACCTTTAATCCCAGCAGAGGCAGGGGCAGAGGGGCAGAGGGGCAGAGGAGCAGAGGGGCAGAGGCTGGTGAGTTTGAAGTCAGCCTGGTCTACATAGTGTACATTCCTCAGGAAAGCTAGAGCAACATAGGGAGACCCTGTCTCAAAAACCTTAATTAACGTGTGTGTGTGTGTGTGTGTGTGTGTGTGTGTGTGTATCACAAATTATGACTTTAAATAGCCAGAGTACACCCGTGCTACTTCACTACTGAATTTCCTTCAAAATACTTTTGTATTTACCTCAAATAATGTAACAAAACTCTGAGCTCAAGCTCCTCATGTTTTCTCATGCATAGGATGGCATGATACAGGTTAAAGTGTTCTTAACAAAAGTGGGACTTTTAAAAAAGAAAACTCATTAAAATCAAACCAAGAAGTGCGTTTCATCTAACGCCCAAACATAGCACAATTAGAATTTACTCAGTCATCTGAACACACACAAGTCAGATTAGAGACAATTGAGGCCAACTGGGGCATAGCAGTGCTCACCTCAAGGAACTCAACTTGGCAGACTCAGGAAAGAAAAGGTTCATTTGGTTCACAGTCCCAGGGTACAGCCATCATTTTCAGGGATGTGGATGCAGGAGCTTAAGCAGCTAGCCACCTCACATCCACAATGAGGAGCAGAGGGAAACAAACGGATCCGGATCCGAGCTGCTCATCATTTGGCTTCTCCAGCTTCTCTTGTGTGGTTCAGTTCAGGGCTCAGCCTGCACTGCTGGTGATCCATCCCAGCCAATAACCCTGCAGACCTCCCTTGCTCAGGCCCACAGGGCCATGGGGCTTCCTCAGCTGGGTGGGCCTGTGTTGCATGGACAGCTCACACTAAGCGATGCATCACTGTAGTAAACTTTTTAGATGAACAGTGTTTACCTTCTAGGGATTTAATACTGGAGCCATTTTCCTTTTCCCCTCAACAACTGTTTTTGGATATCTGGGTTTTTTTTTGTTTTTGTTTTTGTTTTTTGTTTTGTTGTTGTTGTTCTTTTAGATGTTCTATGTAAAGTACTAGAATAAAAGTAAACTAACTGCTGTATCTGAGCTGGGAAAACTTGCCCTCAGCCTGGCTGATTCTGCTCTCTCATGCAATGAGTTGACTCTAACCATGGGAGAGAAGACAGTGACTACTGTGGCTGTGTGTCGGTCCATGTCTGTGAGGAAGCAGGAGCAGCAGACGGGATGGTACGTGGAGGAAGTGTCCTCATGGTAGTCCAGAGCAAGAGACTCATGTCACCATTCACCTCAGCAAGGCATTGAGACAGGAGAGTAAGTATCATGTGTGCTTTTAGAATGCTTTCTCTGAAGATGGGTAGAGGGTGGCAATGCAGGAGAAAGAGATAAACTAAGGTTCAGATTCAAGGTAATGAGAATCTAGAATAAAGTGATTATCCAATGAGAGAGAGGAATGGAGAAGAAGAATTCAAAGGCTTTAAGAAGAACAAACAGACCAGGGCCAGGCACACAGGTGGGCCAGGGTTAGACACACACATGGACCCCGGCCAGGCACACACATGGACCACAGCCAGGCATGCACATGGGCACATGGAAGGAAGAAAATTCCTCCTGATGGCCGTGACTCGGGTCCATGCTTTGAAGAAGAGCCAAAATTGAACGTGCAAGTAGTTATTATACAAATTACATCAATTAACATCAATTCAATACTTAAACTAACTTTTGTTAACTGCAAGTATAATAGTTATACAAACTACCTAAAGAATACTTGTGGAGAGCTTTTGGGATTTCTAGGAATTTGGCAGGAATTTAACATTGGGCTGGGACAATGAAGTATGCTCAAGGCAAATACAGCTGAGGAATGTATTGTGTTCCTTGTATCTTGGTCATCCTGATAAACCCCTAGACATAATGACCATGGGACTTGATTGCCTTGTTTACTTTGATTATTGTCTTGTTTGTTCCTTGACTATTCTGTTTATGCCTTAGGACTAACCATATTCTTTGTTTGTACCTAGAATGATATAAAAGCAGACTGGAAAAAAGTAAACCCACTTCAGCTTCAGCACTGGCTGGGGTCATGCTACAGTGCTGTCTAATTGTCTGTTTCTTTTCAATCCTCGCTCCCTCCCTGGAGAACCCATTGACAGACTGAGATGGCTTGGTCAAATACTTAAAATACAGATGTTAAACATCAGGAGTCCTCTCTAGTTTACCACCTTGGAAACTCTGCCCCCTGCTGAGAGTGAGGAGTAAATCAACCAGTGTGAGATCACCCAGTACTCCCATTAAAGGCACAACTGTACTAGAACAAAAAATTAGGAAGATTTCGTTTTGTTTGCTGTGTTGTGTTTGTTTTTGTTTTGTGTTTTTCTTAAACCAATGCTTCATCCAACAAGCCATGCAGAAGAGAAACACTCAGTTCAGGTTTGTTAAAACACTGAGACCCGGGCTGGTGAGATGGCTCAGTGGGTAAGAGCACCGACTGCTCTTCTGAAGGTTCTGAGTTCAAATTCCAGCAACCACATGGTGGCTCACAACCACCTGTAGTGTGATCTGACGCCCTCTTCTGGTGCATCTGAAGACAGCTACAGTGTAGTCATTTATAATAATAAATGAATTTAAAAAAACAAAACACTGAGACCCAATCTTGAGACTAAAAATGTTATTTTTCTTCCCACATAATAAGGTTCAATGAGAGCTTCAAGCCTTCCATACGACTGGGGAGGCTTTTCAATAACATCAAAGATAAAAATAAGAGCACAAAGAAAATCTCAGACTCTTCTACCACAGTAAGTTCAAAATCGCCCCCAGTCATATAACCAGAGCTCACGGTTTTCTCCATGACAGTCTTTGTCACCATGCATATCATACACTCAGCGCAGCCCGGACTTCAAAGCAGCAACTGAACCAGGCTCAGAGATGGGAGCCAAGAGATGGCACTGCCAAGGTGAGAGGCTTACGATGACTGCATTTAACAATCAAGAGCACCAGCTTTAAAAATGGATGATGACCGAGCAGTGGATCTCTGAGTTTGAGGCCAGCCTGGTCTACAGAGTGAGTTCCAGGTTAGTCAGAGCTACAAGAAGAAAACCTGTCTTGAAAACAACGAAGTGGATAATGAATGTGGGTCTCCCTTCTCCCAGGAGTTGTCCATGCCCAGGAGCATGAGGGAGCAGAGTCGACAAACAGGGTTTCCGGACAGCCCATGAGTACAATTAGTAATGACACACTGGGCCCAGGGAGACAGATCAACTTTACTTGGGGTGAATCAAGGGCTATGCAGTTTTGGGGGAAGGGGGAATGTCCAGGGTAGGCAAAGGTCATTGGCTGAAGGCTTCGGGTACTGGAATGCCTCATTAGTATGGTGAGCCTTTCCAGTAGTCTCAGATGCTTACCAGGAGAAAGGAAGCTGAACCAGCAATCTTAACCAAGGCTATGTGACATTCCAAAGGTATAGGTGTGTGGGAGTTTCAAACTCCCCAGACAAGGTCAGAGAAGGAGAAGCCCTGCTGACAAAGGGAGTCTGCCATTTTACTCTGAGCTCAGGGGGTGGTACAAACAACAGTAGACTCCAACCTTAATCAGCCAGGGCAACAAGAAACAAGATCAGAATTATAAAGCAAGCACAGAGAAGAAAATGCCAAGGAAGAATCAAATGGAAATACAAGAAAAAAAAAAACTATCTCAGACAGGAAGAACATCTAGAACACACACTGAGGAGGAGAGACCCACAGGCTGAGCTTGGAGATCAGTGGAAACTTCAAAACTGAGATGCAGAGAGAGACTGAAGGACAGTCTCTCAGGGTGGAGGGAGTGAAGGTGGCCATGTGCAGGAGAGAAAGAGAAGAAGTCACAGGCTGGAGCAGAAGCAACTCTCTGTTATCTGTCAGAAGGAAAAAAGGAAAGGTTTGTAGGCTTCAAGTTTTCAAAACCTACTTTAATAAGGGTTCTTCAGTGCTTCAACCTCCCCTCTAGCCCACCACCCACAAAAGGCAGTGGAAAAGAAAGGTTGTTAGGACACGGGGAGTAGACTCATTGTACTGGCTGGTTTTGTGTGTCAACTTGACACAGGCTGGAGTTATCACAGAGAAGGGAGCTTCAGTTGGGGAAGTGCCTCCATGAGACCCAGCTGTGGAGCATTTTCTCAATCAGTGATCTAGGGGGTAGGCCTCTTGTGGGTGGTGTCACCCCTGGGCTGGAAGTCTTAGGTTCTATAAGAGAGCAGGTTGAGTGAGCCAGGGGAAGCAAGCCAGTAAGGGACATCTCTCCATGGCCTCTGCATCAGCTCCTGCTTCCTGACCTGCTTGAGTTCCAGTCCTGACTTCCTCTGGTGATCAACAGCTATGTGGAAGTAAGCTGAATAAACCCTTTCCTCCCCAACTTGCTTCTTGGTCATGATGTTTGTGCAGGAATAGAAACCCTGACTAAGACACCTGTTTAGAAATAGTTTTTTGGTGGTAGGGGGCAATTCCAATCATCTGTCAGGACATCAGCAGTTCAGTTCACTAGTAAACTACCAACCCTGAACCAGTAGTAGCAGGCCAGTCTACTCGGTGGGAGGAACACACAAGAACCAGCAGCGGCTGCTCAATTCGCTGGATCTCAGAGACTCTGCGGACGCACCAAGAAGCTGCTAGAGTATCAAATTCTTTGACGAGTTATTCTCTATGAAGTCAGGGCCAAGTGAAGATCAGCAACGAGATGTAAGGTGAACCAGTACAAGGTCATCATCAGCAAAGACCATCGAGGCAGCACAAGGCAAACCAATGCTCCAGCTTTCCCACTATCTATGGGGTCGTATTCATATTCTTTCTAAATGTCACGTGTCCTCTCATGTGTCTGCTTCAGCAAAGCATCCTTTCACCCATGTCTGCTTCAGCAAAACAGATGGCATAACTGAGTTCCCAAAGAAACCAGAAATTTCCACTTTAAAGGTTTTCTAAGGTATTTGTTTCAAATGGACTTGCTTTGCAAGAAATGTCAAAAGAAGTTCTTTTAAGAGAAGAAAATCTATATAGGTTAGAAACTCTCTGCATAAAGAAAGAAAGAACATTAGGAAAGGAATAAAAAGATAATATATTTTATTTTTTATCTTAATTTTGTTAATATTCTACAGTGCTTGCACTACTCAGGAAGCAGCCCAATACTGTGACCAGGAAGTAAGCTCTCATTAGCTGTAATGAACATTGACATTTGGGAAAAACAACTTTCTAGAAAATTATAATTAACATGTTGAAAGAACAGAAAAATTGAACATCAGGAAAACACGCAAATCGATAAAATCTTAGCTGAAGCAGAGGAGGGAGAAGGATCAAAGCCCACAAGGCATCGAGCTTTTTCAGGGCTTTGTGAAACAGTGACCAGCTCCACAGCCACCGCAGAGGGGTTCTGTGGCCACGGTGCCAGGGACACTCTATCTAGCAGGGCATGGCGATCCACACCTTGTCTGGAAATCCCAGAGACTCAGGAGGGTCGAGGACAGCCTGGACAGCACAGCAAGATCCTCACCTTCAAAGCAAACAGATGACAAACGCCTGAGTCCCTTCTTTAGAGGAGAGGGGACCTTCCAAGTATGTCAGCTGATACGGTCCCTATTTAAAGTTCCAAACTACCTGGAGACTTTGGGATGACAGTCTTATCTTTGAAAAGACCTCTTGGGACTATGTGGGACTGTAAGACATAGTTTCTAGTCTGGGTTGTAGTCCTTGGAGCGCCTTAGTCATTTGGGTCACCAGGGCCCCCTCAGGCTTCCCTTACGTGTGCTCTGGCTCTCCTTTGCCACACGTGGAGCCTGTGCCAGGGCTTCTCTCTTTCTAAGCACTGTTTCTTTTGGCTCTAACAGTCTGCATCAAGAGTAGTCTGTAGTGCAAGTCCGAATTAAAACCACCGAGGTGTCTGGAAGGCTTGCCTGGAGTGGTGCAAGGCACCCAAAATGCTAACCCTTGTCATGTGGGTCCTGTGGGTCCCGCTGTACAGAGACCAGTGAGTGCGTCCATAGTTCCACCACAGCTGGGAATGGGGGCTGGCGGAAGGCTCTTCTGTGTTTCTAGTTAGTTATACTAGGAATGCTCACACCCCTGGCCATCCAATGAATAGATCTGCTAAGCAGATACGGTGAGCCTGCAAGGGATGCCTGTTAAAGATGACGCGTTTTCCTTACAGAGTATGACAGGCAAAAGTCTTTAATTCTTCTAGCCTATCACGGATAGCATTCTAAAGGAACGCAGACTATTCAACACCCTGGGCATTCAGCTTCTCATGTTAGTTAACAGTAGCTTAAAGAAATCCTGCAAAAGAAAAACATGCATGAAACTAAGATACATAGGAAAATAAATCCAAATAATAGTCATAAAAAATCAAGAGAACATTAAAAACAAATACACAAACACACACCAGAACTGTTCAGGGCATTATGAAGTTAACCTAAGAGGTGGGGGCTGGGAAATGGTGCCTGTCAGGGCTCACTTGGAGGAAAGTGAGATAAGCAGCCTGAGAAAGGTAAGTCTACTCCCCTGTTCCTATCCTCCAAGAGTTGGAAAACAGGATTCTGCGAAACCAGGTTAAGATAGAGGTGCCCTCCCTGGCTTCTTTGAGTACTGGGCCAATTGTTGACATGCACACTACATTCTGTGGCTAGACAGCTCTGGAAATGGCTTGTTAAACTCTAGCAGGGAGCCCAGTTGGAATCTTCCAGTTCATCAGTCTCTGTGTGGAGAGGGGCCCAGCCTTGGTGTTTGGCTCTGTCACATACTCCCAGCATAGATAAGTTTAGAAAGCCTACGATTCTTCCTGAGAGGAATCCCTTCTTGGGAGACAGTACCATCAGTCAGAAGACAAGCTGTTGCTACCCTTTGGTTTGGTGGTGAGGCATGGGTGTGTGAGGGGGATGTGTTTGGGTCTGTGTGGATCTGCCCGTGGGAGGGGGTGACGTCCAAGGAAGTCTCACATGCAGACTCACCTGGCGCTTGTCCCAGGAGGAGCTGAGCGTGGACTGGAATGTTGCTACCCTGGAAAACAAGAGACGTGTTAGGCACGGATCTCTATCTCTCCTCCTCGGTAGAGGAGAAGTTCTAGAGACACAGAGAGACTGAACATTCTCCAGTTGAGGGTGAGAAGTTGGTGGCGGGAGAGACGGGGCCTTGGACTGGAGGTTAGGAAAGAAGCAGAAAGACAAGAGCTGAAGGCAGGTGAACAGGGGAACTGACTCTGGATGCTGTGAAGAGACACATTCTTCTTCAGAGACAGAACGGAGCCAGTGGAAGGCTTAAGCAAGTTTGTGAAAGATGATGTACCTGCACAAAACAAAAGATAAGAGAGACAGAGTGGCATGCTTGTTGCAAGCACCTGACGTTGCTGTGTGATAGACAGCAACAAAACAGCTCTGCATACAAGGGGCAAAAATTACCTGTGAACATTTTTCTTTCCACTTCTTCTTGAATTTTCAGAAGAATTCGCTCTTGTTCCAAGGCTTCTATGTACTTTGAATAGCACCAGGTTGGCTAAAAAAAAATAATTTTCAAATTTAATTATGAAAAAAATTCCCAGATTGCCCTCAAGAAAGAAACAGAAGATAACATAAATCTTATTATTCTTTCATTTAAACGTTCAATTCACATACAACACATTCTAAGAAAAGGCCATCTTAGCCACCTATGGTGCCTGATGCCTTAAGTCCAGTGTAAACGAGTCTGAGGTAAGAGGGTTAGCATAACTTTTAGGCTAACCTGGGCTACATGTAAAGCCAGGCCAGCCTGAATTATGCAATGATGTTCTGTTTCAAAAACAAAACAAATCAAAAGGGGAATGAATATATTTGCGATTTTTCTATCATAATCTCGAACGATAATACAGACTTTCACAGACAATGCACACATCTTCATCTTTCTAACTGTGAACCACAGATCACTATCAATCTACTTCACTTTCATAACAATATGGATTATGTAACAAAACTACTTCTTTCTGTAGCCTTGACGCCACTGAGTGAGGGAGAATGTGAGGATGCTAATACTGTTGATTGGTGAGCCAATGTCATAAGAGCTTATGGGCACAGCAATAGCAACTCAGTTACCTTTATACTGATTGTGAACTTAGTGTTTATAAAATACTCAAGATTATCTGGGGGAGGGGTAATGATTTTGAATTTAGACTGACTACTGAATAATAATTGATAATTATTCCCTAATTTCTAGAGTGACAACATGTATACTTTAAAAAGCAATGTGCATAAGTGTATTGTTTTGTTTTGTTTTGTTTTTTTTGAGACAGGGTTTCTCTGTGTAGCCCTGGCTGTCCTGGAATTCACTCTGTAGACCAGGCTGGGGTTAAAGGCGTGCGCCACCACCGCCCGACACCCTTTCTCTCTTTTAGCAGATACAAAAAGATTATAAGCCTCTTTTCAGGCTTCAAGGTAATATTGACTCCTGAGGACAGCGCTTAGATCAAAGCTTGTGTCTGCCCTCCTTGTGCATGCGTCCTCTGATGCTTGTAGAGTCTCACTCTAGGTACCCTGCTAGAGAGAGCTGTCAGTACTCGGATCTACAAAATCAGCCATTTCTCTTTTATGAGAGTTTCATAGTCTCTCAGCTAACAACTTATTTTGCATTTCTAAGTGCTGAAAAGTTTATTTTATGAGTTAGTACGGTCCTGAGATGCAAATATGTTTCAATACAAGTCATTAAAAATGAATATAAATTAAACCCATGATGTTTCAGAGAGTTGGTGTGAAAGTGCTCACTGTAAACATGAGAATGCAAGCGTCTCAGTCGGTGGGTGCGCACAACAAAGAGTTAAGACACAGAGACTGAGGGCTGGGGAGATGGCTCAGCGGGGAAGAGCACTGACTGCTCTTCTGAAGGTCCTGTGTTCAAATCCCAGCAACCACATGGTGACTCAACAACCACTCATAATGAGATCTGACGCCCTCTTCTGGTGTGTCTGAAGACAGCTACAGTGTACTTATTTATAATAATAAATAAATCTTTGGGCCAGAGCAAGCAGGGACTGAGCGAGTGGGGTCTACTGGAATGAGCGGGGTTGATCAGAGTGAACGGAGGTCCTAAAAAAGTCAATTTCCAACAATCAGATGAAGGCTCACAACTATCTGTACAGCTACAGTGTGTACTCATATGCATAAAATAAATAAATAAAAGAAAAGAAAAGAAAAGAAAAGAAAAGATAAGAAACAGAGATTGAGCATTTAGCATTCACTGTCTTCAAGTTAAACCTTTGTGAGGTAGGGGAGAACTCTGGTGGACCACATGCCTAGTAGCCTAGCATGCTCTCAGGAAAAAAAAAAAGCCCTCCAAACTCATAAAATTTGACTTTCCTTTATCACGCTGATTGGGTAATTTCATCTTCTCCCTGAAGTCTTTGCCCATTTCCATACCTGTGCCATACTCTGACCAGCCGCACCGTGGAGCTCTGTTAGCCCATCCCACAACCTCGTGCAGCTGTGACCACCATGCACCCACCACTCTAGCGAAGTGTGTCCTAGGGTCTTACCTGCCGGCCGTAGGACTGCAGGACTAGTAGGGACTCGCTGCCTAAGGTAGGTTTTGTAAGAGAGCCTGTAGTACTTGCATACTGCTTGACTCCAGTCTGCGAGTAAGAAACCAGGTTATTCCAAAATGGATAATGTGAACTTAAGAGCTTATAATATCACACAAGAACATAGTTCAAGCACAGCTGAAGTCTCAAGCCACTATTATGTTCATCTTTCACTTTAACATGTTAATATAAAAACACTGAATGATAAATGAGATGAAAAATGAGGTAGAATATAAAAATCCAAATGTCAGAGGAGGACAACCGACAGTTCTCATGAACATGTATCCAGATTTCCACCAGGGAGCACGCATGGGCACAGAGTTATACACACAAGTAGAATAAGGTATATGTGCTTGTTTTCATGCAGGTATGTTGGGGAAATGTTCTAATATGAGGAAATACAGAACTGGAGATGGGCAGGGCCTTGTGTGGCTTAACTCCTAGGTGTTTGCCAAGTAGTGTCCCCCACAGGAGGCCCAGCAGTATGTGCTGTGTGGTAATATGAATACACCATATGTACACTGTAGTGGCTGAATGTCACACACACTCAGGTAGTTGCTGAATGAATGATATAGTAACCATGTCATTATGTGATGAGTAGAGGATACATAATATTAACTTTCATTCTTTTAAGTAGAAACTAAGGTTATTTCTAAACTTGTACATTAGAAACCAACCAGTACACAAAAATCCGTGTCCACTTCTGTGAAGAGTCCTTCGTGTATAAAAATTTCCTACATACATGTTACCTGAATTAGAAAGAATGAACATCTTAAACAATGTATGTTGTCAAACGTGTGTGTGTGCATGTGTATGCGTGTCTGTGTGTACACATGTGTGCATGTGCATGCACTTGCACATGGATGTACGTGTATATTTTCATAAAAATGTGGGTGTGCCTGCATATGGAGGCCAGAGAACATCTGGTTGTAGCTTGCCAATGCCTTGTTTTATGAGAGAAGGCCTTTCATTCCTCTCATCTCTGTCTCCCAGCTCTGGGGTGACATGAACGTGCCCAGCTTATTCCTGTGGTGCTGGGGTCAAACTCACTGCAAGCAGCACCTCACTGACTTAGATACATTGATGTGACAGTACTTCTATGATCTGGTGTTAACTGGATGTTAAACTGGACAGAGCATTCCCTCAGGTCCTCTTCCTCCTCCCATCATGTTCTTCACGTGATTTCTCTATTGAATTCCCATCAAGGATGGAAGTAGAGGACACAGCTGATGCCATCGTGACACAGAGATCACTGTGCCTGCCGAGACACCATCTTTACGTGTGACTTCTGGGCTGCATATGTCCTTCTCTATCCTTTACTCTGGGATGTGAGTGTTAAGATTCTCTCCATTTACTGACAAAATGAGACTCAGGGGAATGACTATTTGGCTAAGAGAACAGAGCTAGGGGGAGAGGGAGGGGCATTAGCTGCTCTCTAGACAATTAAAGTCCAGTTCTCAGTACCCAGGTGGGCAGCTCAGCATAGACGGTAACTCCAACAGCAGGGACTTTATGCCCTTCTAGTCATCATGGGGATCTACATACATGTGACACATGTACAGACAGACATAGGCAGAAAAAATTAAAAATAATAATAAGAAGAAAATAGAACCAATGAAATAGATCTATTGATAGGGCTAGGGTACAAAGACACAAAATCCCATGAGGAGGCTCCTTACCTACTGTGCTGCGTGCTCCTGAATGAGCAAATACCTTACGATCACATGGTTGAATAGTCTTTCATACATAGTTATCTTACATGCTTAAGTCATATAAGATACATACTACTACCATCAGTTGATAAGTGAAACTGACACTCCAGGTTGGGAGCCATGCCCACAGAGATGTCTCGCAGGAACAGAGCAGGAGTTCCCACTCTGGCTTCTGCATGTGCATGTACAGACACCATAAACATACACATGCATCTCTGTCTCTGTCTGTCTGTCTGTCTGTCTGTCTGTCTCTCATACACACATATACACACACACACACACACACACACACACACACACACACACACACACAGGAGAAGTAGGATCATTTAAGTGGATGGAAGCTGTTGGTATTGTCTAGAGGTGTTAACAAAAGCTTTCCTGAAGAAGAGAACCTATCTGACATCAATTCTGGGAAATTCCAAAGGTCCGGTTGCTGGGAAGGAAGGCTTTGCAGTCACTTCTGTAACTTCTCTGCACACTTCCCCGGCCCACATTCTTCTATCAACCACGCAAACCACCTTTCTTTTAGAGGTATATTTATGGCAGACGGGTTTGCTCTTACCTTTCCAGTCTTGTCCTCTTCTAAGTCTGACGCTTTCCTTTTCTGCTTATATTCTTGTCTTCTCTCTAAAACACTCATGATTTTCTCGTCAGTTAAATTCTTCCTAAACTCACAAAACTGTGGCCAAAACTTAAACAAAACTCCAAAAATTGTCATCTGTATATTAAAAAAAGGATGTCTCAGATTATGATTTTCTCCAGAAGCACTGATTTAACTCTAATGTGCCACAACAGAGGATTAACTTCTCCACCCTTGTCTACACCGGGTCTCCCTCCCACACCTCATCTGCAGACTTTACAGCACAGCGAGCTCAGCACATGCTTAGCAGCAGTGTTTTTAACCACCAATGGAAAGTCCTTTAAAACACTCACAGAGTACACTTAAAAGTGACTTTAGTCTTCATGCTTCCCTAACCAAATGGTCGCATTAGTAAAGATTCCACTAGGTCTTTTGAAATAAGAAATTGATGTTCTTTTTTAAAACTGCCCCAGTTGGTCAGCCACTCTCTACAGTTTTGTGCAAGTATTCCAAGTATTCAGTTCATCAAGGGAAACTCCCCCACACCCTCCTCTGTCTTTTAGAGAAAGGAAATACCATTTTGCCTCTGGAAAAGCTCTTAAACAAAGCCTTAGATCTAAGAATGAATCTTGAGTAACTTTTAAATGATATAATCTCTCTTTTGTGTGAGAGGAAGAAAAAGTAACATTTAAAAAGCAAACCCGGCATTCTAGACTAAGCCTTTCTAAGAGGAATCCGCACATTCTAAGTGATTGTGATTAATTATGATATTTACAGAGATAAGAGTAGCTGTTGTAATTCCTATGTTGAAGTTTTACATTAGCTCCACAGGCATATATTATTTCTAAGATAGGACTTGCCACATCAAATCCAGTCCAACATCTTATGGCTAAGAGTAGCTATTACTTAATGCCTTGAAGAAAAATGAGCTGGCCCATTAGGCTCCAAGCCAACTTCTTAGAGTAAAAGAGGAATTTTTTTTCAAAGCCAATGTTTGAGTTCTGAATTAGCAAAAGTCACTAACTCATCTTTTCTAGGCACAAATATAGTTACTTGCTAAAATTATTCATTCCCTTTGAAGTACAGTCTTGTTATTGCATTCTGTAGCTTACTGGGAGCATGGATGTAAAATCTGGAGAGCCATGTCAAAGAATGCCTTAGTAGACAAAGCATTAAACGGATTCTAAATGACATCATTACACCCATGGCCCAATGCAGCTCTCGCCCTCCACATCAGAGAGGCTTCTATTTGCAGCAGATGGAGCTCAGCACAGAGCCTCATAACTGTCCAAGATGCAGAGAGGAAGAAACTATGAAATGCTCATCCCTAAATAGAGCATACATACCATACCCCTTCCTACAAAGGCTTAGGAATTATTGCAGAAGAGGGAGGCGAAGAGGATGTAAGAGCCACGGGTAGTGGGTTATTGCAAGGAAACTATCTTCCAGACAGAGCAGGGCAGTGGTGACAGCATGCACAACATCTGTGCAAGCCCAAGCCAGACCAAATTCAGCCATGGAGATGGGAGTCAGGCACACAATCCCATCCCTAGAGGTGGAACTGTTAGCGCTGGGAGAGAGAGGGAGGGAGAACCTAAGAAGGTAGCCTCTGATAGGCTGGCCATACTTCAGTAGAAGGCCACACGTCTAAAGTTATTTGGGCAGCACAAATTTGGTCTTGATGGGTGAAAAAAAAAAAAAAGGAAAAAAGAAAAGACACAAGATTTTCTCTCTGTTGACTTTCTAAGGCGGGACCAGCCAGGAGGCTCAGGCCTCACAAGGGGCAAGGCAGCAGGGGCAGGATCCTCTCAACCTCCCTCTACACCTAGGAGTGATGGCCATGGATCCACAGCCCTCTCTGCTCCTTCCCTGCAAGCAGAGAGCCTGCCTTCAGGGAGCGCTTTAACCCAGGGACTCAGGTGAGATCCACCATTCTCTCTCCAGTGACTTTCTAAGGCAGGACCAGCCGGGAGGCACAGGCCTCACAAATGGCAGAGCAGCTGGGACAAGATCCTCTCAAACCCCGTCCACACCTAGAAGGGACAACAGATCCACATCCCTCTCTGCACCTTTCTCACAAGTGGAGATCCTGTCTACAGGGTATGTTGTGACCCCAGGACTCAGGACGGACAATTGATCCACAGCTATCTGTACCCAGGTTTTACCAGAGGAGAGCTGATCTCCCAGAAGTGCTGACACAGGCTTAGAGACCCACAGGAGGAACAAGCTCTAGTCAGAGACAGCAAGAACATCTAACACCAGAGATCAACAGATGGCGAAAGGCAAACGCAAGAATCTTACCAACAGAAACCAAGACTACTTGGCTTCATCAGAACCTAGTACTCCCACCACAGCAAGTCCTGGATATCCCCAAACACTGGAAAAGCAAGATTTGGATCTAAAATCATATCTTATGATGGTGCTAGAGGAATTTAAGAAGAACATGAATAACTCCCTTAAAGAAATACAGGAGAACACAGATAAAGAAGTACAAGGCTGGCCGGGCGGTGGTGGCGCACGCCTTTGATCCCAGCACTTGGGAGGCAGAGGCAGGTGGATTTCTGAGTTCGAGGCCAGCCTGGTCTACAGAGTGAGTTCCAGGACAGCCGGGACTACAGAGAAACCTTGTCTCGAAAAACCAAAAAAAAAAAAAAAAAAAAAAAAAAAAGAGGTACAAGCCCTTAAAGAGGAAACACAAAAATCTCTTAAGGAATTACAGGAAAGCACAAACAAACAGGTGAAGGAATTGAACAAAAACCATCCAGGACCTAAAGATGGAAGTAGAAACCATTAAGAAATCACAAAGTGAGACAACTCTGGAAATCTTAGGAAAAAAGTCAGGAACCATAAATGCAAGCACCACCAAAAGAATACAAAAGATAGAAGAGAGAATCTCAGGGGCAGAAGATAACATAGAAAACATTGACACAACAGTCAAAGAAAATGCAAAATGCAAAAAGTTCCTGACCCAAAACATCCAGGAAATCCAGGACGCAATGAGAAGACCAAACATAAGGATAGTAGGTATAGAAGAAAGTGAAGATTCCCAACTTAAAGGGCCAGTAAATATCTTCAACAAAATTATAGAAGAAAACTTTCCTAACCTAAAGAAAGAGATATCCATGAACATACAAGAAGCCTATAGAACTCCAAATAGACTGGACCAGAAAAGAAATTCCTCCTGTCACATAATAGTCAAAACACCAAATGCACAAAACAAAGAAAGAATACTAAAAGCAGTAAGGGAAAAAGGTCAAGTAACATATAAAGGCAGGCCTATCAGAATTACACCAGACTTCTTACCAGAGACTATGAAAGCTAGAAGATCCTGGGCAGATGTCGTACAGACCCTAAGAGAACACAACTGCCAGCCTAGACTACTATACCCAGCAAAACTCTCAAATACCATAGATGGAAAAACAAGCTATTCCATGACAAAACCAAATTCACACACTATATTTCCACAAATCCAGCCCTTCAAAGGATAATAAATGGAAAACTCCAACACAAGGAGGGAAAATACATCTCTGAAAAAGCAAAAATGTAATCTTCCAACAAAACTAAAAGAAGATAGACACATGAATGGAATTCCAACTCTAACAACAAAAATAACAGGAAGCAACAATTACTTTTCCTTAATATCTATTAATATCAATGGACTCAATTCCCCAATAAAAAGACATAGACTATCAGATTGGGTATGTAAACAGGACCTGACATTTTGTTGCATACAGGAAACCCACCTCAGTGACAAAGACAGACACTACCTCAGAATAAAAGGCTGGAAAACAATTCTCCAAGCCAACGGTCCCAAGAAAAAAGTGGAGTAGCCATTCTAATATCAAATAAAATCAACTTTCACCCTAAAGTGATCAAAATAGATAAGGAGGGACACTTCATATTCATCAAAGGTATGATCTACCAAGATGAACTCTCAATTCTGAACCTCTATGCTCCAAATCAAAGGGCATCTACATAAAAGAAACTTTAGTGAAGCTCAAAGCACACATTGCACCGCACACAATAATAGTGGGAGATTTCAATACCTCACTCTCTGCAATGGACAGATCATGAAAACAGAAACTAAACAAAGACACAGTGAGACTAACAGAAGTTATGAAACAGATGGATTTAACAGATATCTATGGAACTTTTTATCCTAAAACAAAAGGATATACCTTCTTCTCAGCACCTCACGGTACCTTCTCCAAAATTGAACATATAATTGCTCATAAATCAGGCCTCAACAGATACAAGAAGATTGAAATAACTCCTTGTATCCTATCAGATCACCATGGACTAAAGCTGCTCCTCAATAACAACATAAGCAATAGAATGCCCACATACACATGGAAGCTTAACAACACTCTACTCAATGATAACTTGGTCAAGGAAGACATAAAGAAAGAAATTAAAGACTTTCTTGAGTTTAATGAAAATGAAGCCACAACATACCCAAACTTATGGGATACAATGAAAGCAGTCCTAAGAGGAAAACTAATAGCTTTAGGTGCCTCCAAAAAGAAACTGGAGAGAGCATACACCAGCAATTTGACAGCACATCTGAAAGCTCTAGAACAAAAAGAAGCAAATTCATCCAAGAGGAGTCAAAGGCAGGAAATAA
>JADRCD010233849.1:35653-54656 GCA_019843815.1 Montemys delectorum | reverse complement strand
GTGTGTGTGTGTGTGTGTGTGTGTGTGTGTGTGTGTATAATGAAGGTTATACTATTATCCTTTGGCATATTTGTGGATTTTCAGTTTTGTGGGGCCTTGGGAGGGTCCAAGAGACAAAGACAAGAGGCAAATTATCTTTTCAAAACATCACCATCACCTAGTGGTCAGGCACAATGTGAGGCATTATGCAAAGGCTGAGGCAGAGAGAGACATAGGGGCTTCCTTAGAGTGGCCCACATAGGATGCTTCCCTCCAGTACCCTAATATTTAAATCGCAGTTGGAAGGACAGAGGCAGAAAACCAACCATGAGTCAACTCAAGAGCTGGATGCCTGCAGGCAGGAGAGGAGGTAATGATTGAGAAAGGGAGCTGGAGAGCTGGAAGGGCCACAGGAGCCTGAGCAGGCCACGAAGCAAGGTCAGGAAGGCTGAAGCAGCACCAGATGAAGTACCCTATTCCATGTCTGCGTTTCTGAGAGCAAGGTATGATGGTTTTCATCTGTAATCCCAGCACTGAGGAGCAGCATGGTTCTAGGCTAGCCTGAGCAACTTAATGAGACCTGCTAGGGAGAGAAGAGAAGGAGAGAAAGGATTGGGGTGGGGGTGAAAGGAGAGGTAAGCTTGAGCTTGGTGCCTTCAGAAGCCCTGATGTCTACCCCCGTCCTTCCCAACATACACCTCCCTATCCTCTTCCCATCTCATACACAGCAACTTCAAGTTGCTCAGGCCTGAAATCTCAGCATCTCTTTCTCCCCAAGCCTACCCCATTGGGGAGTCGCTGGGCCTCTGCCTTCAACATGTAATTTCAAATGTTTCCCTTGGAGTTGCATACCTGGTCCAGGATACCAGCCTGCTCTTACCTGGACTATTGCAACAGCCTCCTATGTGGCTACTCTGCTTCTACTCTCAGACCCCCAACCCTCACCCATGCCCCTTTCTCTACATAGCCAAAAGAGCCTCCAAACACAAGGTCAGCTTGTTTCCCACCAGACCTACACAGCCTTCTCACCACATTCAACTAAAAACCAAGGTTCTTGCCACAAGTGCCCAGTCCACTACAGTCCTCTCACCAGTTCTCATCTGTTTCCCCTTCCCCATTGCTCACTCCAACCAAGCTTGTGTGCCTTCTGGATGATTCTGAGCATGCCAAGGGGCATGGCCCCATGGCCTGCACCTTGTTTGCCATCTCCTGTCAGAGACTTCTTTCTTAAGTCCTTTGTTCTCGCTCCCTTCCTCTGATAGCTCTGTTCTCTGAGGCTGTATATCTGGGCCCTTTTCATCATTTCCATTTTATACCTGAATCATCACCTTGCTTTTCTAGGCCATAGGTTGGCAAACTTTCTACAAAGAGCCCAATGGGAAATATTTTAGGTTGTCCAGACCATATAGTCTCTATTATAACTGCTCAACTCTGTTGTTGTAGTGAGCAAATGGGTAAGCAAATGAACATGGATATGTCTCAATAAAACTTTATTTACAACACAAATTAGAGCTGGCCTATGGGCACAGTCTGCCAGCTGCTGTTGGCAGCTTCCTAAGATGCAGACTTCAGGAAAGGAAAGGTTTTGTTTTGGGTTCATACTCTCTGTGATATCTACCCACCATGCTTGGTGCCTGTCAGGCATCAATAGTAATTGAATTGATTGGTTGATTGGTTGCTGAATGAGTTCTTGGGAGCCTTTGAGTTTAGGGACCTAGCTAAGAGTTTGCACTTTCTTCTCAAGACAAGTTTGCAAAGAATCATTGGCAGTCTTAGCAATATTCAGGACTACTGATTGACAGCTCTTATCTGCAGTCGGCAATTCTCAGAATGGAGACATTTTGAGACAAATGACAGCCGCTTGCTCGGCTCACTGTTTACTGCTCCCATAAGAGCACTCAGTGTGTACTGCACATCACACATTGAGTTGGATGTGTGATGATGCACCGGGCTGCTGCCAACAAAAACACGTTGAAATAAAATCATCAGCTCCACAAACACCCAGAGATGACACTCCAGATACCCCCGTGGGAATAGAGGAGCCTGCAGTGGCTTTTCTCAGGAAAAGCTCGAAGACCCACCGTTGGCACTGGATGTGAGTGTGTGCAGAGGCTACGATGTGGCTAAATGAACAGTCAAGACTGAAGTATCTGAGAAACGACCAACTTAGAGCTCAGAAAAGAATGTCTCTCTTGTCTTAAGACATTTCGTGCTACTCTAATAGAATCTTCCTTCACAAACATTCCACATGGCTGGCATCTTCACTGTAACTTGGGTTTCTCACCTTCATGCAACGGGGAAAGTGACCCTGGCACACACTGCCAGGACTCACTAGCTTTTTTGTTTTCTGCTGCAATAGTGACAACGTCTGTGATCTCATAATTCTTCCATTCTGCATGCACCTAAAACCCGCACAATACAGGCACAGCTTCCAAGTTCTTCTATCAGCTCAAGGTGTCTATGGCATATGGAATGCTTGATGTTGAGTATATATTTGACTTATAAATCTGATACCTGGAGGGTTGAAAGAGTATGGTGCTAGTATCCTGGCAAAGATAAACACACACACACACACACACACACACACACACAGAGAGAGAGAGAGAGAGAGAGAGAGAGAGAGAGAGAGAGAGAGAGGAAGAGGGAAGTACCTACATGTAGGAAGCCCCCAAACGTGGGGTGGCATCACCCTATACAACCTATTTTCTTGAAAAGCAATGTGCTCTGAGAAATCGTAGTCTTTTCCAACGGCAATGCTCTTCATGGCGTCACTTCCTCTACCCTACCACATGGATGAAGACGCTTCTGGAGCCCCCAAGCTAATCTATACACAGCACTCTGATTTTGGTGTGGGGCTGAGCATGAGAAGCATGTGTCTGATAAAGCTGTGTGCTCCTGTGTCTGACAATGTTGGATGGAGAAGGACAAGTCTTTAGTGAAAGATGGGCACCGTATGCAGGTCTGGATCTGCATATGTGTCCATATATCATGGACATCCTTGAAATCCAGTCTGCAAGAATGTACCCTCCTGGCAAGAGGAGAACACTGAAGGATTCTTAGGAATCTGTTGTTATGGTGACGAAAGTTATCTGCAGTCAGGTGGATACAGAGAATGAATGAGTGAGTGGATGTGAATGGGCGAGGAAGAAACAGATGCCAGATGTAAGAGGCAGTGCTGACCCCTGAGGGCGTTGTGCAGCCCTGAGAATATTTTAAGAAGAAAATGCCTTCTTTCATCTCTTTCCAGATGAAACAAATGGAAGAGTTGGTAAGAACAGTCTTAAGGATCAGAGCCTACTCAGACTGCAGCTTCCTAGGCTGTCCCTCTTTGGTACATGGAGTAGAGTCACCATGGTATGGCTGCTACCTGTATGGGCCTTCACACCAAAGACAAGCCAGCTGAGGTAGCATTCTATGTCTCCCTTGAATGAACCCTACTCAGGTCCAGCCACCTTCTCAGGTATCTTTGCCTGGAAAAAAGTCATTCCAACTCAGAGGGCTCATCTCTCTTCAGGTACAACTGTCCTTACCTTAGCACCAGGCTACCTAAATTTGGGTCATGATGCTACCATTTGCTAACTCAAGTAAATTTGAGATTTCTGCAGCCATGAGCTTGGCCTTGCAAATTGTAGCACCTTCCTACGTAAATAGTGTGATGTAGTCACATAGTGTGTGATCAATAAATATTCCTGGAAGTAATGAATGGATGGATCTACAGTCATTCTTCTTCATCTTTTAGTTCCTCACACTCAGATACAATTGACCAAGGAACAAAAATATCACATTGCTCATTGCCTGTGCTATCTAGTTAGCCATACTGATTGCATCTGAACATGGACAGACATCTTTCTTTCATTATCCTCTAAGCAATACAGATTAAATAGTTATTCACATAGAACTTTTACTCTTCCATGGACCACAAATAATCTAGAGACTGTTTAAAGTATGTAGGAAGAGTAAAAAAATAATAATATGTCATGAACACTACATCATTTTATACAAGGGACTTAAGTTTCTGCAGATATTGGTATCAATGGAATTTTCTGGAACCAATCCCCCAGTAGATAACCAAGTGACAATGCTATTATTAGAATTGAAATTAATTATGATGAGATAAAAATAATATTCCTTAAATATTTTATGTGTTATTATTGCATGTGAACATGATTGTATGAGGGTATATATGCCATGGTGTACATGTGGAGATCAAAGGGCAACTTTGTGGAGTTGATCTCTCCTTCTACCCTTATGTGAGTTCCAGGGGTCAAACGTAGGTCACCAGTCTATGTGGCAAGTGCCTTTACCCACTGTGCCACTTTATGGAGCCCCAACATAATTATATCCAAGGACATTTTGATTATTATGGAGCGAAACAAAGCATGCGGGTAATGACAGAATCCTAAGAATTTGAATCAGAAAGAATGTAGACCAACCTTGCAGGATACACTTTCCCCACATGCAGCATAAGTTCAGTCAGATTGCTTTGGAGATCCCTCATAGTCCCAAAGTTCTGTCATTGAGATCAGTTGACTCAAGGCTTAAGATTTATTTGTTCTCATTTTTATGAGAGGTGTATGGATGCTTTGCCTGCTTGCACCATGGACATGCCTGATAGCCACAGAGGCAAGAAGAGGGCGTCAGCTCTGTGAGACTGGACTCACAGATGGTTGTGAGGTTCTGTGGGGGCTGGAAATAGAACTCCAGTCTTCAAGATGAGCAGCCAGTGCTCTTAACTGCCAAGTCATCACTGCACATCAAAAGTTGGTTTCTAGTGACTACGTGAATTTCCTAGAAAAATGAGTGGAAGAATTTTTTTTAAAATTTAAAAAATCCTTTGAGGGACACTCAGTACTAGGTCATTGAGAAGATCTTATCAAACACAGGGCGGGCTGGATGAGAAGCGGGTCTACTGCTTCCCTATTTATTCGGAACTCACAAGTCAAAAGTCTATAAAGCAGCCACACCTCCCACAAAAGCCAAGGACACTGGAAAACCTGAATCAACACTGCTCAGAATCCTCTTGGAAAATGGAACTATGAGAGACACAGGGAAACACCTCCAGTTCAGTGGGAAACCTTTAACCCTACCAAATCTATGGTTTGGCACACTGGCCTGCGTCATGATGAAAGATCCATCAAAGACATGAAAATCCTGTGGCTTCCAGAAATGCTATGGCAAAATGGGAGATCTAGACCAGATGGGCCTGTCTTCTAAGCTTCTCTAAGAATCCTCCCTAACTCTTGCCACCATCTGCCACGTGTGGTCATCGTCCGTTTGTGTTACTGGATGCTACATTCTCTCAAAACTGAGCTTCTTTGCCTCAGGATCCCTATTCCCAATACAGGCTCAACAAACATCCATTGAATGAATGAATAAATACTGGACATTCAAATCCACCTTTAGGGTACACTGATATTTGACAAAAGGAATCGTTAAGTCCTGTGATGTGCCACCGAAAACTCACTTCTGGATTAAAATCAATTATACCCATTGATTATTAAGAAAAAAGTGGATCTGCCGGCACATGATCTTCCTTCTTCTCTCTTGATTTCTCAATCAGCTTGGGCTGAAATTACAGAGACCTGTGAGCAATAAGCCCATAGCTTTACCACCAGTGTTCTGCCTATGGGTCTGATCCTCTACGAGGTATTGCAGGCAATACAGCTGGACTTTGGGGGTAACACACACTGTGTAGCAGCCATGGCTGACTTCTGTTGGGGTTCTGCCTCTCCACACAAACCCTGTGGCATGTGATCTCTCCCAAAAGAGCCCCGTGGTGAGTTCTGATGGGGAGGGGGAAGCTAGAGTCCTCTTCAACAGATGTCACCATAATTAGACAACTCATTATATCAAAGAATAAGAGAAGGAGATTGACGTGGACACAAATGTGAACATATTGATAGCTTTTCGGCATGTGAGTTTGTGAAATCTTGGAAACCGATTTCCTGGACAAGCCTCAACGGATGAGTCAGCGCTTGGAGCCCAGGGAGATTTTCCACAATGAAATTCAAGTGCTAGAAAAGTATCTGGAGAGCTTTCCACCCCTACCCCACCTCAGGACCATTCCCAGGGCAGCCATGCCTGGAAGCCAGGGTGGCCATGTACCTGCCTACCACCCTGTCCTTTCACGCCCTGGGAAAAGTCTAGTAGCAAGCCTGGGTGAAGAAAGCAAGAAGGTAGTAATGTACCCAGGCAGGCAGTCCCTGTGGGCAAGGGCTGAAGCTGACCCACAGTACGCCAGCAGCATGGCTGCTCCAGTCTGTCCCGAGAGTCCTGGGAACCAACAAATGGCAGGGGGCTCTCCTAGGTTAATGATTTCCCCTGGGATGTCCTCATGAATCTACAGCAAGGATGAAGTGGCCAACACAAGCATTCCCACAGGATCCTGTTCCTTTGGCCCTTCCTGTGTCTGGGTTAAGAACTTCCCTGGGAAGGGCCTCCCTGGTTCTCTAGTAAAGACACAGTGCCCCGTGAAAAGCATTCCCACGGGACCTTGTTTTGTTCTGTGGGAGCACCCTGGAATGTGTGTGCCTCTTTGGTGGCAGACCCTTGGTGGTGTTTGGTTTCATGACCCCTTTGCACAATGTGAACATTCTAAAAATGGGTAAATCTAAAATACAGAAGGAAATGGTGGATTGGCACAGCACACATGTGGTCCTTTACTGAGCTCTTTGCATCCCTGCTTCCTGCCCACATCCTGAGGTGGACTTCCCAGTGAGGGTCTAGATAATCACTCTGCCTTCACAAGACCCCTTCCCTGGGGTGTCCACATTTACAAACCTGGGCGTTGCAACTGGGCCTGAAAGCCTTTGTTCTCTTTACCCCCAGCATTACCACAACCCCACCCTCAGCAATGGCTTCTGCCTCAACAGAGGAACCAGAAGTTATGGAGAGGGAACACTCTCATAGACCTCACGGTCATAGAACTCTTGCCCACATCCATGTAAGGACTTTTGTGGCTGCCGCCCATGTCATAGAGAGTCATATAGTCTATCTTCAACTGTTCTTCATGAACCTCTCTTCTCCCCTCCCTGCCCCAGCCCATTAGACTTTTCCCAGTGGTTACAAACCCCCAGCCATCTGACATTGCTCTCCTCCCTTCCAGTCTATAGCTCACACACCCTTCTCCTGAACCTATTAAAAGACCCTCCAACTTCCTGAACTTGGCATTCATAGCTCTTTCCAAGAGTCTTGA
The DNA here is from genome assembly GCA_019843815.1 of Montemys delectorum. Taxonomy (NCBI): domain Eukaryota; kingdom Metazoa; phylum Chordata; class Mammalia; order Rodentia; family Muridae; genus Montemys; species Montemys delectorum. The sequence goes on along the minus strand of JADRCD010233849.1, from coordinate 47,482 downwards.
GAAAAATCCCTTTCTGGAACCTAACATCCCTAGGCGCTGTATCTTTCTTTTCCTGTTTCTCTTACTTCCAGATCTGATAATCTAGGAAGGACTCTCAAAAATCCCACCTTTCAGGGAGCCTTCTGGGCTCTGCCTCACCCAGCTCTGCAGCAGCCTGGCACCGTCCTGGAGGCACACTCCGCTCCGAATGAAAAGTATGACTGTGTTTGCCTTGCCCTCTCCTATCCCAGGAAGTTTCCCAGGAAGCGTAGCAGTGTGAATCACAGAACTGGCGTCCCAAACCCTAACACCATGCAGCTGACAGATGATTTACCTTAGAAGGGATTATTATTTTATAGGTATAAGAAGATAGTTCATATTGAGTTTCTTTCCAAAATTAACTTTTCCAAAGCCTTGGTAGGTGAACCACACTATATTTTAGGCATTGATGCTGAGGCTTATGAGAGCTATATGTAGTGCTAGGGATGGGTTAGGTATGAAGAGGTAAATGAGGAAGGGGGAATCCCTTTAGTTTGCAGGTTCATTCAGTGAGGTGGAAGGCCAGGCACTCACTGATTAAGGTGCTATAGAAGCATCTCAGAAGTGAACAGGCAGCTTGAGCGCCTTTGAAACAAAAAAACCCATGCAGATAAGATAAAAATAAATCTAAAAACAAAAAAACAAAACAAAACAAACAAAATAGCAGTGTGCTCAACATTGATTTCCCTTGTTAGCCCCTTCAGGGAGCTTGGCTTACAGGTTAGGAAAAAGAGAAGAAGGAAAGATAGCCAGTGTGGCCACTAAGGTGGGAACAATATGGGAGAGGGATAGGCTTGGCCTGCACTCGAGAGATCTCAGTAAAAATGTAGAGAGATTGTCACTGGCTTCAGATGTCCTTCTGGCATTTCATCTCCACATGACCTAGAGAGGAGGAAGCAGGGCTGGATGTGAGCCAGTATACCCAGGCTCCATGCCACTTGTCCTGACTACATGTGTGAGCCTGGGACCTGAGAGCTGACACAAACCAAATGTATCTTCACACAGTCCTGGAAGCTATAAAGACCTTCTTTCTGGTTAGTGGATGGACAGCTTCTCTGTATGACTCAGACAGACACACAGACAGACAGAGGAAGGAAGAGAAGAAGAGGGATCTCATGACTCTCCTTATGAGAATATCACCTCTTTTGCATTAAATCTTCACCCTAGCCCTTCATTTAATTTTTGTGCCTTGACACTGTATCTCTAAAGCACTAACAGTAAGAGTTATAGCTTCAACATATAAATAAAGAGTCCACAATTCAGTTCATATTAAAAGCAAAGTTTCCCACCCCCAATCCCAGGCCAGCATCTTTTGCCAGGGTCTCTTACATCTCATTACTTTTGGTCTGGACCTTATCCTGTGCCCCGAGTCTGTTCATACTGAGCCTTCATGGAAGGATCAGAGGCTCATCTGTTCTCTCTGCTCTGGAGTCCTCTCCCTTCTCCCTTGACTCTTGGCAATTTTCCACTGTTTGGTTCTAGAACCCTGAGACCGACAATTCTGAATGGGTATTAGCCACTTGAAATAGAAATATGTCAAAAGTAGGTTGTGGCTACGGGAACAAGATCGTTATTTTACAGTGTGCTACTCAGGCTTATTGAAATCATATCTCGGTGTCACGCTCAGTTAGAGCCCTGGTGTTTGCAGCCACTTGTGTTGAACAAGAGTCACTGACAGCTCCAGGAGCTGTGGCAGTGGCAGAAGTCAGCATCCATCTGTAAGGGAAATTTTTATGGTAGAGCAAGTGATGGGACCTCCCTGGCTTGGGTCAGGGAGGCAGCCCAGATGGGAGTCTAGTGAAGCAGTGTTCGCTTAGTAAGAAGACCATTCGCGAGGATTTAGACTTCCTAGAGACAGGAAGCATTGTAGCCTTCTCCCCATCCCTGGATATAACTGAGCAGAGAAAGAAGGGGGCAGCTGTTGTGGGGAAAGAGTCACATTGGCACATAGCCAGCTATTACATATGAGGCGACCTGTGGGATTCTCATGGCAAAAATACAATCTGCTGTCTTACTTTGCATCTTCAGTCTATTACTCAGAGAAACGGAACAGCCAGGAGCCTTTTGGAACATTCAAGAATAGGCAGCCAGCTATAAATGACCTAGAAACCAAAGGAGCCCACGGTGAGCAAATTTGCTGTAGTACACATCTTTCCTATGTTGAGCATTCTTACGGCTCTAAACAGACTATCTCTCTGGCTCCAGCTTCAGAAACAATTGTGCACCCTTAGGGTTTGTAACCCACACTACAGAGAGCATCAGTTGTGTAGTATCATTTGAGCAATTCGCTTAGATCAAAGCAAATCAGCAAAGATCTCCAGAGCACCATACTCATGCAGGAAAAACTATGGTGGTGAGACCTAGTCTCTGCCACCAGGCAGGAGAGGTCAGGGAGAGCACAGGCTTGTGAAAAGCTTAGCTACAATGCCACCTCTTCTAGCACCTTCCCAAAGTCTGACAGTTACTTCTTCAGAGTTGTCAGCTGCCCCTATTCAACTGTGCCTTCTCCGAAGACAGCATAGCTCACTGACTAAAACAACATTTACACATAAGACAACCAAGCCTACCCACCAACACTCATATGCTTACTATAACTTTTTACATGTTGTTTTAATGCCCTACATTTTAATTTCCACATCTGAAAATGAAATTTCTATTAGTATTGATTATTACGTGATTAAATTGTGTAATATATTAATATATGGTTCACGGGGCCTAAGATGTATGTGCTTAATTAATACATTCTATTATTAGTGATACTACTGTCAATAATAATAGAGTGAAGTCACTGTTAGTAAAACTTCACTGCTAAAGTAAATCCATGAATCAAAACCCACACAAAATGAGTAAGACTTCACATTCCTCTCTTACAGCCCTCAAGAACAGAGGTCCTTCATCCCCCAACTCTCATATAGGAGTGGTTCACTAAGCTAACAAGCTTATTACAAGGCAGGAATTGGTCACAATCTCTTTCTACATTATCTAATTTCATATCAATTCCGTTAGCTAAGTACTAGGACTTTCTCCCTGTTAACACATTAGGAAACTGCGATATAGAATGGCTAAGCAAATAGCACAGGGATTTGAACCTATAAAGTCAACCAGCCAAGCTCTGAACAGACTATCAACCGTGGGCACAACTGTCTTTCTTAAAGTATGGGACTACGGCTTTGTCTCCATTTCAGCGTGCCCTGCCACATACACAGAGCCGGGGTACAGTGGGTGTGGGGTAGCTGTGGAGTGAATGGGTTCTATCTGGTTCTCTCTGTAGGAATTCACATATTTATATTAACACCAAATCTCCATAAACTTACAGGTGGTGAAAGGGAAAGTGAGGCTGGAGTGAGGCCACCCAGAGTTGTCTCCATTTCAGCAGCCCCTTTGTTCATGTCTAGCCAAGTTCTGGTCTATCTCTCCATCCTTGATGCTGAATGTGCCATCCATTCTCAGTTGTCAACACGACCTCACCGAAAGTCTTCATCCCCTGCAGCTGCCATCCTGTTTGGTCTTGGATACAGAATGAATAGGTAAGATGGCACATCTTCTTCTAGGCAGCAGGACAGGTTGCCATGTGTCACCTAGCTATTTCCTCTCAGTTGAAGCATTCCACCCAAGAGAAAAATTCCTTAGACTCAGAATAAATGAAACTGACAAGAGTCAAGAAGAAAGCAGTTCATAAGAGGTCCCTGAAATGTGCAGGATTCACACTTTCCTCAAGGTAATATAAGCATCAACAACCAAGGTGTTTGCAAAAGAACCACCACTGACGGCTGCTTGCAAGGACTGCAGAACGCACTGGGATGTGGCTACCTGGAGTCCTCACTTACGGTGAAATGAGATTCAGTGAGGAAGCTGCATTTGAATCATCTGGGCTTCTATGAGGAACCACACACACATACACACACACACACACACACACACACACACCCATGCTCCTGTATGTAATACAGTAAACTATTCATTTGCCAAGATAGTCTGGAGTACAGTATCTTTTTCGGTCTGCTATCAGTGCCCTATCTGGGATGGATAAACGTCTGTTCATGTCTCCCAGGAAAAGCCACAGAGTGTGAGCGAGAAACGGGCTTCTCAACCCTCCGCACACTTTGGAAGGACAGCAATAAAGCAATGCTTCTTTAAGTAGGGCAGAGGAGGAGATGGGGAAATATTCCAAAGGATCTGGGAGTTCTCGCTGAGCTTTGAGATGATGGATCTCTGTCTCTGTGAAGATGTGGTTAAATTTAGAGTTCCCGATTAAGTCGTAGAGTGGCATTTATCTATGGGTATAAACATAAATATTTATAAGGCAACTTAGCACCATGACAATCTAACTAAGAAACAATATTAACTCAGCACCTAAGGTTTAAACCACCTCAGTTATGGGTGTTTGGCTGGGCTTACAGTGAGATATGAAATCTGTCCTGTGAAAGGGGCTTCACAGCCATTAAAGAGTTGGTAGTCCCCATAACGGTCATGCCATTACTGCACCAGCAGCCACATCTTGCCCAGAAGGTTGGTATTGTAGATCACCGGGTTTATTCACAGCTGGGTAGGGCCACTGATGTGTTTTCTCCCACCGCAGCCTCTCTATGGCTGCCCCTATAGCAGCCAGCAAGAAGTGAGCTTCCAGCTCAACTACAACTTGGTTTCTCTTCGGCTTACAGTCAAGGTGTGTGTCCAGTGTCTTTAGCAATGAGGTTTTATCAACTAGTTCCAGTAGGCAATCAAGCAAAGTGTCAAGAGCCTGTATTGTTTTATGGATCCTCTGGTGCCTGTCGGACCAACAACTCATAAGGAGGTGAGGTGTTTCACACCCAGCACTAGGGATTTCATTTAGTAATCCTTGGCTTTCAGGAGCAGCCTTATCTAGACATGCAGAATCTCTTCTTTCTAACTCTTGTTTTTTTAACTTACATTTTTTAATTAACTTACAAAGTAGCAAGTTTCCATATGGCTTTTTTCATACATCCTTAGTTTTAGTTAACTTTCCCTCCCCCGTCTCCCCCACCTCTCCTATACTCATCCCTGCTTAAGCTTTCCACCCTCAGAACTCCCCCTCTGTTTTCATATCTGCTGGGTGATGCTATCTTCCCCCCCTTAATGCTTCCTGCACCCCAGTGGCCCTCTCTTTGCAACAAATGGTGGTAAATGCAGAGACACATGGCTGCTCAAGGTGCAGAGATGGTGGTTGAGCATCATAAAGCGTCCCGAAAAAAGGGGGATCAAAAAAATGTGAGAGCCACAGCATAGGGCTGTGAGATGCTGTCTTCTGGGGTGATACAGTCAATGCAGTTCTAAGCCCATGGTCACACGGATGATCCTGGTGGAACTCAGGGAGTCTGGAAATAAAACCAAATCAAAAATCAAAAAACAGTAAACCCCTGAACACGGAAAGTGGACCTGTAGGGAATGGTACTAGAGGCAGGAGGGAGTTGTGGGGGGAGCAAGGGTTAAAAGAACCACAATGCACACAATGCATTTATGACATTGTCAAAGAATAAACTCAATGAAGAGTGTTTTATGTAAAATAAATGAAATAGTCTTATATCTTAGGGGCTAGAGCCAGTAACTCTGACATGACAGATCCTGGGTGCAGATCCCAAAGCTGCCACTCAACAGTGTGTGTGCTTACAGCTAGGGTCCCGGACACGATGAGAAGCAGAATGAACCTGGCAAGCTTTCCTGCTGACCCTCCTTCCACCCCATCCTGGCAACTCCCAAACCTACTCAAGTATGTCTCTGCAGTCAACACTTTGCCCTGGGTCAAGACCGAAAGAAGCCACTCTTGGACTGAGCAGAGCCCCCTGGCCTGATGTACCCACCACCCACAGCCTCAGTTTGTAGGGTACCGTGTAGCTGACCACGCGCATTCCTCTAAGTGCAACCCTGACCAGTCGCATACGACATGAGTTCACCACGTATACTTGCTGGTAAAGAGATGATCCTCACAATTCACAGATTTTTGTGGTTTTGAACACACCTGCTCACACAGGTGTAAACCCAAAATCAACACCCAGAGTGCGTTTATAGTCACCTGCAATCAGAGACAGAAGAATTCAGCCAATTCACACAAGCCCAGCCAGGGTCAATCAAGGCTAGGCCACCTTCCTACTGCAGCTCGTATATCCTCTGGGGTCTATTTATAGTGTGATTTGTTTTGCTTTGGTTGGTTTGGTTTTTGTTTTTCCATTTTTGTGCTTTTTCATTGATGAGCTCACTGTTTAAATAGTCATCAGGAACAGCGATGAAGTTTTCAGGGAACTGTAATGAGCCTTGCAGAAAACATGTATATGTAAGGTGAGCCTTGTTCAGGTGTGAGGAATAGCACTGTTGGCTGTGACTTCAATGGCAATGAACTGGCAGAGTATCAAATAAGGCGTTTTCCAGTAGAAACACACACCTAAGGGTACATGGTCTACAATGGACAGAAATGTACCCACTGGCTGAAGGGTAACCTAGTGTCATGGTTTAGTATGGCCAATGCAGTGGTCTTCAAGATTTCATAGACAGTCAGCCATTATGAGTGCAGAGAGAAGATAGCATACACCTGACCCACATGCATGAATTTGAGATTTGCCTGTGTAGCCTGACTCAGTACCGGCACACACCTTCTTCTGAGTCCGTATTGCCACTCTCACCTCTGGTTTCATGGCAGACAGGTGGTTCAGACAATGGCATTGTGGAAGTTGGAGTAGGGAGAAACTTCTCCAGGTGTTTTACCACCACCACCCCTCGGTTGTTTTGTTTTGTTTTGTTTTGAAACAGGGATTTGTGTAATCCAGGCTGGCCTGGGACTTAGTATGTAGTCAAGGTTGATCCTGAACTTCTGATCCAACTCTCTCTACCTCTCATGTTCTGGGATTATAGGTGTATGCCACCATACCTAGTTAATCTGGTGCTGGTATTGGTCCTGGAGCTTCACATATGTCAGGTAAGCACTCTGCCCACTGAGCTGTATCCCCAACCCCAGGTTCCTCCTTGCCTACCACTGTTCTTTATCTTTTCTTGCATCTTTTATTCTCTTCCCATCCATTCAGATTGCTTTATATGGTCTGTGGTCACTTCAGTATTGTAACAAAGGTCCTTTGAAACCAGTGAGCCTCTAGACATCTCAACCTGCCACAGTGGGACAAGGCAGGCAGCCAACAACGGTAGAGCTCTAAATTCAAGTTTCTACATAAGTCTGTGAAAATTCTCTGGCATTGTTCTTATGGACACTTTAAACTTCAGCAGAAGGAAAGTAGTGGAGAGAGGTTAGAAAAACATCGGTACCCTTTCGCCCCACCCCAGGCATCAACCACAGCTACTTCAGAGTCTTATCCCTCCTCACCTCGGAACTATGGCCTGTCTTCACGGTTTCCTACAGTTAGCAGCATTTTGTAGGGATTCAGACCCAGTTCACAGAGTTGTGATGAGTTGGCCAGCCCAGCACAGAAGCAGAGGGAGATACAAATGTCTGCCAGGTGGCGTGTGTAGTTACGATTTGCTTCCTTTCAAGGGGTGGTACATGAGTCAGAGTCCTTGATATAAATAATAGAATCTATCTTAGCCCATTTTGAGCAGAAAGACAGTTGAGGAAAGAACATGAAGTGGTTCTCAGAATCTTCAGAGCCACCAAAGAGCCACTCAGAGGTGGCCTGTTACCTTCATGCTTATGGCGACTTTTCTGTCTCCCTCCCTGCTCCTGAGACTACAGATATGTACACCACACCTGGCTGCAGGTACCTTTTATAACAACAACAAAGATTCATATGACTCCAGGAGAAGAATGACTGGCATTATTTTGTTCTATTATAACATTGCTCAGAGAAGCCAAAGACTGTTAACCTTTCACTCAATATCTACTACAGAATTTTTTCAGTGAATTATGATAGGTGAAAGGGCTTCCCTGAATGTCATTTGGAAGAGAAAGCAAAAGACTAACTTATCTCATTTAAAGTCTCTATTAGTCTATAACTTTACTTTTTCTAGAATGTTCTATAACCTAAACTCATTGAGAAAATTAATTGGGCTACTCACCCAAATGAAATTGAGATGGATCTAAGTACAACTTCTTAAAATAAGTAAAACTACTATCAATTTTTTTTGCCATAAAGTATATTTTGAAGTAACTTTTTTTAGTATTGTTGCAAAAAAATAAAAAATAAATAAATAATTTTTTAAAGTAACCAGCCAAAAATAAAGACTTTCTAAGATCCCTCCTGCTTCCACAGTTAATCTATTCAGGCACAGATCAGCCACTCTGAACTCCAAGCTGCAGACCTCTACTGATGCTGGAGGATGCGGATAGATGTGGGGCTTCCTCACCCACTTCTAAATTAACTCATCCATAGATGCGTTCGGCTGGTGAAAAGCTCAGCTTATGTGTCTGAGGGATCAGGAATAACAGAAATTTGTCTCATCCCACTTCTAGAAGGCAAGTGCCCCAAACGGAGACGTCAGCAATACTGTGCCACCTCTGACACCTGCAGAAGACGGCCCATGCTTTGCTGCTCTCAGCTTCTTATGGCTATTGGCATCTCAAAAATGTGGCCATATCACTCCAAGTCGATGGTCCCACTGTCACGCTGGCTCCTTCTCTCAGTTAACAACCAACCGCCCCCAGGATCTCTCCCCCTCCCACACACACACTTAATGAAGAGGCCATCCAATAATACAGAGTACAGTCTTCCTGAATACCTGTAAAGGCTATTTTTCCAAGTAGAGGACTAGCCACAGGCTCTGATTAGGGCATGATGTACATTCTCAGGGAAGGCTGTTTGTGTCCCTCTCCCGATTCTTTTAGCCAAACACCTAACAAGAAACAACTTAAGGGAGGAAGGCTGATTTTGGCTTATAGTTCAAGGGAACACAGTCCATAGGAACAGGGAAGGCAGGGCAGCAGGGTCTGAAGGCTCAGCAGTCTTTCTCCTTTCCAAGCAGTCTGAACCGCAGCCTATGGAATACTAACCACATTCAGGGTGGGTCTTCCCTACCTCCTTTAACTTTGTTTAGAAAATTATAAGCAGTAAGCCCAGAGATTTGTCTCCTAGGTGAGTCTAGATCCCTTTGACTTGACAACTGAGATTAACCATCAGACCACCGTTCAACTCGCTGGCACTGAAGATAGATTCGTGTCTATTGTGAAGCCTTTTATATGCATCAGATGTTGTTGCTGATGCAGAACAATGAAATGACAGTCTCCAGAAAGGCAGCTGCTGTGAGTGCTTCTCTCTGCTTGGTCAGGCTTGGGGGGGTTGGGGGGGGAGCCATTGAGAACCAGTGTCTGTATAAATCACCTCTTCCTACAGGTGAGAATGAAGCCCATCGATTATTCAAGATCACCCTCAGGTCACATAGCAGAGTTGAGTGCCTGACCATAAGCCTTCCTTGACCACTCTCCCAAGCTGTGTACAGCAATCCTCATTCAGCAGACCCCAGTTGTCAGGCCCCAGCAGAGCTAACACAGCATCTTCCTTGGCTTGCCTTTTGATAGGGTCTCCTTGACCCTTCTCAAGATCAGCAGCATCTGCTCTCAGGTCTGCTGGGTTCCCAAAGAGAGACCAGATCAGCTCACAGCCTGCTGCACGATCTCGAGAAACATTCTTGAACCTCTCTTGTTCTGGTTTCCCCACCTCTCCTCTGGAAGCTTTGGCTCAGCGTGTTATGGGGTGACTCTCTGCACAAACACGCTGTAATTTGGTAATTCCAACCATCTGAGCATGTTTAACTTGGCCCTGGGCCATCCCAGGATGTTTGATAAAATCTGATCACTTGGACAAGTCCCAGGAAGGGAACAGATCAGAGTTTGCATTCGGCATTGGGAGCCCACCTGATGGGAGAGTGTGTGTGTGTGTGTGTGTGTGTGTGTGTGTGTGTGTGTGTGGTGGTGGTGGTGGGGTGGGGGCTGGCTGGGAAGGGTGATGAGACTTTAAACTAGGCAGAAGACAATGCTGGCCAGGGAAGCAGACAGGCTCCTTATTCAGCCACCATAAGAGAAGCTTCCTCCTGCAGTAGATGGGAATAAATACAGAGACCCATACCCAGACAATATGCAGAGAGCCACAGACCTTGGAACCCTCAGCCCTGAATGGGATGTCTTCATCAAATGCTCAGGGCTTCCTGTGGAAGACGAGGCAGAAGGAGATGGAGGGCACCAAGGAAACAAGGTCCCCCAAACCAACATGATCAAAGCTCACACAGCCTCACAAAGACTGAAGCGGCAAGCATGGGCCTGTGCAGGTCTGCACCAGGTCCTTTGAGTGTATATTATGGCTTCCAGTTTGGTCTTTTTACAGGTGTACAGATGAGCCGGTCTCTGACTCTCCTGTCATCTCTTGGCTTCTTTTCCTTCTGTTTGCTTTGTCCAATTCCAATGTGTTGGTTTCTTATTGTCTTATTATATTATATTTTATTTTATTATTTTAAAAATATACTAGGAAAAAGCAACTCAGTGCATTTCAAGTAAAGAAACTGAGCCTAGAAGAGGGACAAGTGTCACCCAAGGTGACACTAGTTAAAGCCAATGCTGTAAGCAGACTTACCTATTTTGACTTCTATTCCTTCCTTCTTTCCTGTATATCAAGCTAACCAATAGATTTACTTTTCTGTGCTCTGTTCAGTTAGTAGCAGCTGCCTTGGACACGGTCTTCCAGAAGGCTCTTTGGCCTTCCAGCCCAGTGAGAAGAAATTGGCTAACACCTGGTCACACTGGCGAGAACAGGAGCCGACATTTTGGCAACCTTGATCTATCATGCTCATGGTAGGGACAAACTGCTGGTGGAAAGTTTGAGCCTTATTCTCTATAGAGAACCAACCAGTGAAAGTGGAAAGCTACATAACTGAGTCAGCAGAAGCCCCCTGTTGGTGTTTGCCCCCTAGGTGGTCTGCAGTGCATGCCTCAGAAGCTGCCCAACACCTAGAGCCAGAGTTACCTAGGAAAGGCTGGGAACCAACAGACTGGAACAGTGACAGGATGCCTGACAGCCAGCGTATGAGCAGTGGGGGAGTAAGTTCCTAGAAGACAGCTAACATGGGGGGCACTCTGCACAATGGGCACCCAGGAGTTTTTGTTGTGTTTTCTGTCTTGTTCCAGTCACAATACCACTGCTTAGACTGACAGGGAAATTGGCTTGCTTTCATAAGCCCAGCTACAAAGCTCTGTGTAAAACGATGATAAAGTGGCCAGTCCTCCCGGGTCTAAGCTGGGGGCTGGTGAGATTCTACTGAACTTCTGTAAGATGAAGATTATCATCCCTGCTTTACACATGAGGAAGCGGAGGTTCAGGTGAGATGGGGAAATTGCTAGTCACACAATTGGTAGTGACAGAAGTGAGATTTAAATAAAAGCCATGCTTGACACTCGTCTAATTAAAAAAACTAGACACAGAACTCATGGAATCAATCTTGGTCACCCGTGCCTCCCATCCTAGCACTTGGGAGGCTCAGGCAAGTCCATTTGCTGAGTTTGAGGCTAGCCTGGGCTATATGGTGAGCTCCAGGTTAGCTCAGGCTACAACAGAACCTTTCCAGAGCAGAACCTGAAATTCCAACCCCCTTTAATAGGAAAGCAAAACCATAGCCTTCGTCTTCTTTTGCTTACCAGACTCCAAACTATCACACTTCTTTGCCTCTGTGGAAAAGCTAAGTGACCCAGCATGTCAGAGGACTAGGTTCTCCACACAGCTGCACCCCATCTTCTCCCCCGACACCAGCACGAACCATACAGGTTAAAGGATATTGGCACTGCCACACACTCTCCTTTTTCCCAAATTAATCAAGAAGCAGGAATTTCTGACAAACGCCATCTGCTGATTTTTCAGAGACAAGTTTTGG
>JADRCD010233849.1:8153-30653 GCA_019843815.1 Montemys delectorum | reverse complement strand
TTGGAGCTGGGGCGGCTCCGTAGTAAGCCGAAACCGCTACTATATTTACACCCTTTCCACATTTAGACAAAGGCTATTTTTAACAGAAGGTCTATTTGTAGGGGTTGCCCACGTCAGACTCTGTTCACATGCGTCTCACCAGCCCCAGTCTGTTATTCCGATTTCACACTTGTCCTGGGTCTCTCTCCTTTCTCTCTTTTCTTCCCTCCTTCTCCCCATTGCTTTCCTTTCCTTTCTTCTTTCTTCCGTTCTCTGATTTCCTTCCTTTCTTTTCCCCAAAGGAAATTGTATTGAAGTCTTTGGCAGGCTGTGTTGCCACAGCCTTTCTGGGAACACCCAGGTTGTGGTCCTCGTGGAACACAGGGGCCAGTATGGCCATGGTCTCCATCGGTCTGTAATCTACTGTCAGTGCCTGCCGGAGGCTGGGCACAGTCTCCAGCCTCTGGTAGCTCCATGGGAGCTCCACTGGCTGGCTCCATGTCTCTGTGTTGAGCCTGGGTCGGTCCAGTGAGCTGTAACTACCTAGGATTTTGCACTGTTACCCCTGTTTTCTCCTCGAGAATTCTCTTCTCTTCTCTTCTCTTCTCTTCTCTTCTCTTCTCTTCTCTTCTCTTCTCTTCTCTTCTCTTCTCTCCTCTCCTCTCCTCTCCTCTCCTCTCCTCTCCTCTCCTCTCCTCTCTTCTCTTCTCTTCTCTTCTTCTTCTCCTCCTCCCCCTCCTCTTCTTCTTCCTCTCTCTCTCTCTCTCTCTCTCTCTCTCTCTCTCTCTCTCTCTCTCTGTGTGTGTGTGTGTGTGTGTGTGTGTGTGTTTCGTGGAACCCAGAGCTAACAAAGTTAGAAGAAAATAAGCAAGTTAGCCCACCAATCCCAGACCCAGGCACCTAGTAAAAATTCATGTGATCAGATCTCCAAAGGATAGTATCGTTCTGGCTCTCTTGAGGAAGAAGCATTTCATGCTTTCTAACACATGAGTCACTTACAGGAAGGGGGAGTCAACCTGGATCACGTTCAGTGGTCAAACACTGAAAGGCACTATGGAGACATGAACCCCTTCAATGGTGCTTGTGGTGGTCCCACCTGCACCCAACTCTCAGGTGGGCACACTGAGCCCACCCACACAGAGGCCCAGGAACTCTTCCTGGGTCTCTTAGCTGGCCATGCTGATACTGAAACCTCTGGATACAAACTGCATGCTGGCCCCAGGTTGCATGCCTTCCACTCCCTCCAAATCAGAACTGTGTTGGTCGGCTACCCCTCCCTGCCCATGTCCCCAACAAGAAGCCATTTTTCCCACCTAAAGTACCCTGGCAGCACTTTTGGGTCAATCCCCCCCCCCCAAACAGTGACAGATGAAGTCCCAGCAGAAGAATCCAAAAGCCCATGTAGGAAGCCTGGCAGACGCCAGGGTCCCAGAGAAAACCCTTGTGGTTGAGTCTTGCTCCCCCAAAGATCCATCTGGTCTGAGGCTTCAGTGTAAAATATGCAGATTACATTTCTGAGAGCAAAGTGCACAGAGATGAGTATCTGTACCAGGCTGCTGGGGAGACAGAATTTGGAGCCAGGGTTAGGGCTTCCTGCCCCACTTAGCTACGTTCCATAGGTGCCAGAAAACATGTGGAAACCAAATGCCCCCAGAGTGCCCAAAATCAAGACTTTAAAATTGCTGATGCAGGCTCAAACATTTCCTGCAGACGCTGATAATAGATATTATCTACTGATGTCCTAGCATCCAGAACCCAGCAGCTGTAACCTTAGGACAAGCCACACTGCTTGTATTTCATTTCTTTCCTAAAGTGGAGATATGAGGAGATAAGGGAGAAGATGGAGAGGAGGGAGAGGGAGTGGATTTGATCAAAAGGCATTATATTCATGTATGAAATTCTCAAACAAGAAAAAAAAATAAAGATACTAGTATTACTTGCCTGCCCCTTTAAAGATTTGCAGCAATATTGAAATAAAAATATGTGTGAGTGTGTATAGAGGTGTTTGGGCGTACGTTCACCCCCATGTACTCATACGAAGAACTGAAGTCAACATCCTGGGTCCACCTCTACAGTTCTCTTCATTTTTTTTTTTGAGACATTTGCTCTTATTAAACCTGGAGATCATCCTTTCTGCCAGACTGGCTGGGCAGGACCCCTCTGGAACCCACTTGTTTATGTGGTCCCACCAACACTGGGGCTGCAGATGTCTGCCACCGAACCCTGCTTTTTATGTGGATGCTAGGGACAGGAACTTAGACCCTAGTGCTTGCAGGGTGAGCAGTTTACTCACTGAGCCATCTCCCCAAGGGAACTGCTTTATATGCAGGCAAAGGCAACAAGGCAGTGAGCTATTCATACTGATGTTTCTGTCATCGGTATGGATAATGAATGAGGGCTCAAAAAAACCAAGGGATACCTGCCCAAAGTTATACGACAAGGAAGTGGTTAAAGTGGCGGTATCAAAGCCCTGACACTTTTAGCAGTGATGAGCTGTATTCAGCCCAGAAATGAGGACACTGATTTGGGATAAGTCCCATCACTCTCCCCGGCTGACCCCCCCTGTATCTTTGTCCCGGTGGCTTCTCAGGCTTCTCAGCAGTGTGAGTGGCCTGCCTCAGCCAGAGCAGAAATCCCAGAGCCCTGAAAAAAGAGCTGGTGTCATAAGGCTTCTGGTTTCAGGATATGTTGGAAAGGTGAGAAGGAAGCTTGTCTTCCCATGGCTCATGGCCAGAAACCAGTGGCAGGCCTCCCCCCTCCAGCGCCACCCCCTCCACCACCCCCGCCGGGAGCTGGGATGGTCCCCAGGTGCTCAGGCATCCCCAGGTCAGTGGGCCTGCCAGCAGTTTCCCAAAGCATTGGCTTCTCTAGGAAAGTAAATCATTGATGCTTTGCAGGGACCAAGTGCTTTGTAACTGCAGACAAAACCCACCCTAGAGTTGAGTCTACAGCCAGGCAGGGCTGTGCTCACCCCACTTGGGGGTCAGTTACATGGAGAGGAAGTAAGCTCCATGAAGTTGCATCTTGGGGGGAGTCCATGATTTAAACTTGATGCTCTGACCACACACTTTCCACTCCCCCACCCCAATCCCTCCCTCTCTCCTTCCCAGCCTGTCTCTTTTTGAGGTCAGGTTCAGATTCTACTCCCTGTGTTTAATCAACTCTAGTTCTCCTTCCCAACTGGGAGTCATCTGCCCCACTCTTGGCTCTAAACACTCCTTGTAAACATTTAGACATCCTATGCTGTGTTTGTGCCGCAGATACAATGCCCCAGCTTGCAACAGAGAGATTCGGAGCAACCGCTGGGTTGGTGGTAAAATGTGACTCAGCTTCCATTTCTTCTTCTAGTGGAGTAGGGTCTCTGGGAGGGGGAAGTTCTCTGATAGGGACTCATGCACCCATCCCCAACTGCTGTACCATCTTCCCCCTCTGAATGTGAAGAGAATGGCTCTCTCTCCGGAGGCTGGTGCTGCCTCTTCCCACACCTCAGCTCCGAGCAGGATTAATGGTGTCACAGCCTCCTCTCCTCAGAATGGGACACTTAGTTTCTATCGTGTCAACCCGATTGTCATGCTCTTCCAAGCCCCAACCAAGGCTAACTCATCCCAGACACACAAGTCAAGGGCAATTTAAATTTCTATTTTACCACTAAAAGTTCCACATCCCTAGATTGTCTTCAGTTATGGCAAAATGGGTCAATGGATCAACATGGGATGGGCCACGGAATTTAGCAGTTAAAATTACAAAACTCCCAAGCAGAATTTGCATGGAAGTATACAGTTTTGGTAGAAGTATATCTTAGGCAATACTTAGATCACAATTGTAATTTTTAAATGGTTGTTTGTTTTCAGTGAAAATTTATCTGGACATCTCATGTTTTATCCAATAACCCATATCTGAAAACATGTGTTTACTGCTCCCCACCCCACCCCATCTCTGCCCCACCTTTCTCTCCCTTTCCCAATCTTGAAACATTCTTCCTCAGTTAACCATAAAGCACCTACATCCCTGCCTCCCGCTCTAATTCTAGAGAACCATAGACAGGTCTAGGGACCATCTATGAGTATGTTTGAGGGCAAGCTACTAACTTTGCCTGTGTCCATGTAGAATCAAAAACTGCAGGGAAGCAAAGGTATCCAGTGTCCTTACGAGCATGTTTCCTTTAAGGGAGATCCAATCTCTAGCTACCCATATCAGAGCTGGCTTGGGAGGCTAGTGTCTGAGCCTTGCTTTAACATGCTATCACATGAGACCTGGAGGCAACCTGGGGGCCTCCCACTCATGACTCAGTGAGATTTGGACCTGTCCTAAGTCTGACAGTCTTGTTCGGTTTGTAAAGTACTGGCACTGGTACTTGGCACAGTAGTAGGTAGTACTCACTAAGCATTTAGTGTTATTAGTATTTGTTGTAAGCAATGACAGCAAATGACACCCGCTGTTTCCAGATGGGGAATGTGGAATTAAGACTGTGACCTACAGACCTCTCGCTGCAACTGAGTGCCTCACAAGGCCAACCAAAGATGGAGTGAGCTGCCTGGCAGAGTGGCTCTCTTTCCATCATTCACAGGGAAGAGAGGAGGAGGCAAGACATTTATCTTCCTGCCAGTGACAGATAATTTCCATTCATCATCATCTTTAATCAAACACAGAGATGTTCTGGCAGAGGCTAGGTGACAGTTTGGAAGGGCATGCCAGCCTCTGAGAGTCCTTCCTGGACAGACCTGAGATCCAGGAGTCTTTGAGCAAATCAACACCCCATTCAAAAGCTCTGAAGCTACACTGGTGGCCAGGAACTTGGCAAATGGCTCTACAATAGTGTCTCAAACTTCAGACCTGTGCTTTTCACAACTATACACTCCCAGGTCCTAGACAATCTAGGCATGCCCTGAGTGGGGAGGACCAACCGATGTCCCCTTGAAGCCTTCCAGAGTCTCAATTCCTCCAACCTGGAAGAGAACATCAAGCCTGTCTACCTCTGCTTATACCTTCTCCTCCTCATGGGAGGCAGGGTCCCAGATCGGAGTAAAAACCTGCTCTAGACCTTCAGCTGCCTTGTGAAGAAGCTAGCCTTTCCTGATCCTTCTCCCACAACTGCCCCTGGACGGTAGGCATTCTCACAGTGGTAAACTCTCTGCCACAACCATTAAGTCATAGGACTGAAGGACCCTGTGCAGCAGTTCATCCAAACCTTAGCAAACCCCTCTGTCTCCATAAGCCCCACTGTACCCCTTCCCCAGAGAGTGCCCAGCCCTCACTGTTCTCATGGTAGAATGTGTCTGCTGCTGGAAGGTCCTTCTGCCACACTTAGATGTCTTCTGGTGTGATGTTGTGGCTTCCTCTGGTTGATGGTGGTTTTCCAGTGAGGCTCCAGATTTTGCTGGGGGGATTCAGGATGGCATAGGAGATGCACAGAGGGGCTCAGTCAGCAGTGGTGAGAAATACTGGAGAGAATCGTGAGGACCATGCATAGACTGAAAGTGACATGTTGTCTGAATGCTTGGAATTTTCCATCATGCCTTTTTAAACTTTTGTTGTTCAAAGGATCACTCCTCGGCTTTCTGGACAAGGATCCATCCCAAATTCTGTACTCTGATTGCTGCAGAGTACCAGGATTCTGTGTTACCTCCTGTGCCCACAAGGGGGGACTGGAAAGAGCAAGGACCCCAAAACTGAGTCACAAGGAGAACAAATAAAAGGACTGTCATCTCTTTCACCTTGCAAGTGGGTTTGAGGGTGAAATTGTTGCCTTTCCAAATGTTTCCTGGAACAGGAGGGTTGGACCCACTCCAGATGGAACTAAGACCCAGATTTAGGACAAAGGAGCAGATAACCAGAGATACCACAAGCTTCCCTCTGACCAAATGGCATGCGTGGTAAGACAGTAGTCTCCGCCAGTGATGTACACCGGTTATGTAGGAGGGGAGGGAAGGGTATGTGAAGCCTTCTAAACATAGGTGGAAACTGGACACGATGGCTTTTTATTCTGGACAGGCTATGAGTTTTTAGTGTGTGCACACCACACACACACACACACACACACACACACACACACACACACACAGAGGTATACCACTGTAGGGTATGTGACCCTTGCTTAGGTTAGCTTTGGTAGCCTCACAATTTTCCATTGCTGTCATGGTTATAAGCAAGAAATAAATGCCTTTCCTCTCTCCTTGGGAGGAGCAGAGCAGATTGCCTGGATCTGCCTCATTCTGCCCTGGCTCTGGTCTCAGCACCAAACGCTTCCTTCTGCGCAGTCTGTTCCCGTTGTGACAATGCAGAGG
The DNA here is from genome assembly GCA_019843815.1 of Montemys delectorum. Taxonomy (NCBI): domain Eukaryota; kingdom Metazoa; phylum Chordata; class Mammalia; order Rodentia; family Muridae; genus Montemys; species Montemys delectorum. Next base: position 24,390 of record JADRCD010233849.1, on the reverse strand, counting down.
GAGAGCAGGAGAAAGTCCCACAGCCAAGAGTTCTCAGAGCGGCAGGCGGGGCTTCGCCATTGACTGGATAGATCACATTTGCATGGGAGAAGGAGGAGATGGGGTCCTTGGCTCCCCACATAGGCAGAAAGTTTGGCTGGTGAATACCTCCCCTCAAGCATGTATCAGAGAAAAAGTGCTACCAAATGCCCACAGCTCCAGGGTGTTCTCAAAGACAGAGCCTGAGAGAGGTTTCCACAAGAGGAGCCCCTGACACCTCTGTATACTGGAGATGAAAATAGTAAGTTAGCTCTCTGCCAAAGAGACGATATCAGGTTCTGCTGCCTGAGACTGGAGAACCGGACCCTCTTTTTTAATTATTAAGATCAGACAGTTATCGTGACTGGTCCTTTATGCATAAGCAAACATTTTGATCATATACATCCTGTGACTAGCCACTGAGGATTCAACCTCTAGCACCCACCAGAGATCACTGAATATTTGTTATGCTTGGGTCCAGGTGGGAACAAAGGGTAAAGAGAGCTGGAACTCGCCCTCAGGAGGTGTATAGTCCAGTGGGAAAGAAAGACCATCAAAAGCAAAAAATTAAAAAATAAAATAAGATTGATGCATCCGAGCCTGTCAAAGTATCTTGTTAACACTGTAGCTATCTGGAAAGGCCATGGAGAGAGGTGAGCTTGAGAGGAAGTTCAAGGATGCCTAGGGTTTTATGAAGTCACAAGGGGTCATAATAGGTATGTATGTTCACAAAGATCTAGAGAAGGTATAGCAAAATTTTGTCTCTTAAGGAACCATGAGTTCTATGGTGCCCAGCTGCCCAGCAACAAGGCAGGGCAAAGGCTGTGTTTACAAGAATACCTTTAAACCAGGAGCTATTTCATTCCCCCTGAGGACACTCAATTTTCACAAAGGGAGGCATTTAAGCACTCTTGGTACCAAGTAGACAAAAGTCAGACATGCCACCAAACATCTCAGTGTTCCGGGCACTCCCACAACAATGTTCCAGTCCACCATGCAATAGTTCTAAGATCGGGGAACCCCAAGACTATAGAGTGTTTCCCACTATCCCTGGCCTTTCCTTTCCCTCTAAGAGCAAGGAGAACACTAAGGGACATTTGGGGTGTCAGGTCCCACAGTCCCAGGTTCCCCTTCCCTGTATCCCAAATAGCCCTTCCTGATTTCCTACCACTTCACTTACGAAAAGCCTGAGTCCATTGTCTGTCCTCTGACAATGCTGATGAAAATGTTAAACATAACGTTTTGAGGAACAAAGTTCACAGTATCATGTGCCTGGGGACCACTTTCATCCCTTACTACATTTTTATTCCCCTTACAAAGGACACTGTGTCTCAGAGTTGTCCTGGGCTCTAAGAATTACTTAGTTGTAACCGTCTTAGTGCTGAGCTCTAAGCACTCGACGAAGAGGTTGTTGGGTGTTGTACTGGCTGGTTTTGTGTCAACTTGACACAGGCTGGAGTTATCACAGAGAAGAGAGCTTCAGTTGGGGAAGTGCCTCCATGAGATCCAGCTGTGGGGCATTTTCTCAATTAGTGATCAAGGGGATAGGGCCCCTTGTGGTGCCATCCCTGGGCTGGAAGTCTTGGGTTCTATAAGAGGGCAGGCTGAGCAAGCCAGGAGAAGCAAGCAAGCCAGTAAGGGACATCACTCCATGGCCTCTGCATCAGTTCCTGCTTCCTGACCTGCTTGAGTTCCAGTCCTGACTTCCTCTGGTGATCAACAGCAATGTGGAAGTAAGCTGAATAAACCCTTTCCTCCCCAACTTGCTTTATGGTCATGATGTTTGTGCAGGAATAGAAACCCTGACTAATACAGGTGTGTTGTCTATCCTAGAGCCTAAAGAAAAGACTCTCCCAGATTCCTGGAGTTATATCTGGGCACTGAGGTTCTGAGAGCAGGCAGGCTCCCTGACTTCCCTCTGGTTAGAGGTAGGACACTCACATAACCTGTTGACCGCAAGGAACCTCCAGCTCCCTGAGAGTGAGCCTGTTGGTCAGAGAGTCTCTCACAGCCGGCAGGGTGGCGTGGCACGGACAGCTGCTCGGCTCATGTTCTCTGACCAGGAGGTGTTCCCAACCCTGTGATCTGGCCCTTCTTCCAAAGTGGCAGATGGGGCACAGGTGCCTGTCATGAAACCACCCGCCCCTGCCCTGAACACACTGGGCATATCTGACCACTCATCACCCCAACAGAGGACACACAGTCAGCTGAGCGGTGGGTTCCTTCCAAGTGGAAGCCCCCCCAAACTGCTGACTGCCATGCTGCTGCCCTCAGCACAGACAAACCATGCCCGGTCATGCACTGCAGAAAACCTCGGGGTCAACCCTGGCTGTCCCAATGGTTTGTTCAAGGCTTATTTGTCTACCGTTAAAAATTGATAACATGACAGTCTTTGACCTCAATGACTCATTATGATCTAATTTCTTGCACCCCCAAAGTCATTCAGGAAAAAGACCCTTCTCCTCACCCCTGTCATCTCCCAAAGCCTGTTAATTAATTATGGGCCTCAGGAAAGGATCCTAGGCCATGAATCTTTGGCAAGTCATAAAATCCCATTTGGTATTATAGGTCTACCCTGCATCATTTCAGAGCAAACCCCAGAAATTTGTATTCAAGTTCGCAGCCCATCACCAGGTCCCAGTATACTGCCTTTCTATAGCTCTGATCTTACCAGCATGGCTCAGAAGCTCCTCCTGCTGCGGTTACGTCCTGAGCCAGTAATATTGCTCTCTTTTTTTTTCCTTCACGGTCTAGACACATTGCAAAGATCACATCTGCAGAGAGCACTCCACCTCTAGCTATAGAGTGAAATGAAAATTGGAAGCAAGAGTAGATGGAAGCCAAGCATGATGGTGAACACCTCCAATGCCAGCACTTATGAAGGAGAAGCAGATAGATCTCTGAGTTCCAGGCCAGCCAGGTCTCCATAGTGAGTTCCAGGCCAGCCAGGACTACATAGTGAGACCATTTCTTTCTTTTTCTTTTTTTTTTTTTTAATGCAGACAAGACAAAGTAGTTAAAAGAGGCCAAAAAGAGATGATGACTGTGGTGACGTTTACATGGTTGAGAAAAGGAGGGGTAACCCTGGATATATATTATAAATGTAGTCAGGGGTACTCAATCGCCTGGCAGTAGGAGGGATCTATCACTCCTCTTGTCTCTGTGACCAAGTGCCTGACAAGAAGCACCAAAAGGGAAGGAAGAATTTATTTGGGTTCATAGCTTTAGGGGATATGGTCCATGATGGTGAGGAAGACAGGGATGTAGGAGGAGACAGTAGCTTGGCCGTAGGAAAGCAGAGAGGGGTCGAGGTCAGAGGTGGAGCAAGGTTATAACTCTTAAGTCCCGCCTTCCAGTGATCCACTTCTTCCAGCTAGACCCTTCCAAATAGGGAGCTACCAAATAGGGATTAAGTGTTCAAACACATCAGCTTCAGAAGGATGTTTTATATCTGAACTATAATCATCCCACCTGGGGACCTTGCAACCGTAAAGGAGGGCTACATGTACTAGTTAGTATCAGTGCCAAGACTCTGGTCCCATAGCATAACACAACATAACAAACATAACATCTCTTTCTTGGGGTGCAGTACAAGAGTACCCATCTCACATAGCCTGAAGTATTTGCACTCTCTGTGAAGCATTTTCTGGAAGCACCACAGTCCTCCCACTCTGTGCTGATCCTCTCCAGCTCCTAAGCATGCTTCTCACGTGCTTCCTTGGCAGGCTGGTGGGAGGTTAAGGATTGCTTAATCCGAGGTGGAGGCGCAGCATGGAGCTATGAGCCACTAGAGCAGTGTGGTGACCACAGTGTCAAGTGGCTACTCTGTGTGATGGGGTTTCTAAAAATACACCCCCTGTCCTGGGGCACCAGTCCTGGCCTGCCCATGTGCCAGGCAGACAGCAGCCTGCTCCCTCCTTACTCTCCCTGCTGCCCCTACAGTCCAGGTCATCCTCTATTCTCAGCACTGGCTGTTGTATTAGCCACCTGCCTTCTCTTTCTTCTTAGTGTGGCCGATCAGGTGGTTACTGGAAAACACAGGGACATGTTAAGAGGCCATCGCCTAAGACCATAAGCAAAGCCCATCCTATTCAAGCCCCTACTCATTCATTCAGTTCAACGTACGTTAAGACAGCAGTGCCGAGTGCCTTTACCAGGTCAGGGCTGTAGGAAATGCTACACATTAGGCAATGGAGAAGTTTATGCTCTAGGACTTTATACAACACTCAAGCGCAGCCCAATGCAATCTGGAATGATAGAGGTCAGGAGACTGGTGACAGCTTAAGAGATGGGGTGGCAAAAGACATGTGGAGTCCTTAGGCCTGGAGACACATTTCCCATCATAGAGGTGATTATCATGTGTTACACACTGCATTGTACAATTTTAAGGATTGTATTCTTTGATCCATGCCTGTTAAATGGCAGTCCTTTTGTAGTTTTAGATGAAATATATTTTGCTTTTACTCTTTAGGGCTATATACATACACACCCATGACTCAGTAACAGCTGAGAAATGCTATGCTAACATTTTATCAGGGCTTATATATTTCTGATGGGTGGGATAGTGGCAAAGATTAAATTTACTGCTTTATTCTTTTCTGGGTTTCCCAATTATCCTACACTGAATACATCCTGCTTGCATGATGAGATTAGATATGCTAAATGTTATTTTTAAACATTTTAAAAAGTGCGAGCCCTTGAGACGAAAACAGTGGGCAAGCACGAGGCAGGTGGCTGTCTTCCCTGGGCAAAGCCTGCTCACGAGCTTTTGTCCTCTTCCACTGCAAGGACACTAGCTCAGGAGTACTGTCCCTGGCTGTGGGATTTCGGAGGAGCTAAATAAAGCTCTTGGCTCTGTGGGGGTTGAGGTAAGTGGAACCTCTGGGGGAGCCCTCAGGGCTTTCCTGTCCTTGCTGAGGGGCACACCAAGCCCCTCCTCACAGCCCTGAGAACACCTGACTCAGGCTTCAGCCTGAGACTAACCTGAGACTGCTCAGGACCTCCTGGCTAGCTAACCTGGACCTTGGGTAAAAAGAGGTGGAGCCATTTCAGAATCCTCTCCCACAGCCCAGCAGAAAGAAGGACTAGCTGGTGTGTGAACTTGAACATATAAAGATGTCAAAGGGAGCCTGTAGTTGGGAATTTAAAACAAAAAAAGAAAGTAGTTTGAAAGCCCTACAGGTGGAAGAAAATGGAACAAGGGGAGAGGCTCTGGCCCTTGTTTTTCTCTCTGGGAAATGGGACGACTGTGGGACTAGCAAATGAAGATGCTTCTAGGAAGGACTGAGGCAGCTTGTATTGTACATTGATATTGGGAGAGGAAGTCAGTGGTCCCTTGCCCCCTACTCAGCTACTAGCGGACCCTTTCTTAGACATCCAAGTCTAATCATAACAGAATCAGAGACATGTTTGTCTGCATGCCCAAAGCCTGATTTCTGCACTGACAAAGCCAACACTGTCCTGGGAGTATCAGCTTGTGATTCAAAAGTGTGTTTTATATTTCCAGCACGGATCCTAAAATCACTTCCCCGTCTCTCCCACCCATCTCTCCAGACCCTCCAACACAAGACTCCCACAGAGAAGTCGTGTGACAGCTTTTCACTTCGAGCCAAGGCAGGAGCCAGTGGCCAGCTCTGCCCTGTGACACACACACACACACATACACACACACACACAGCCTCCAGCAGTCACATGGGTTCCAGCTGCCACCACTTGCCCTCTGTCCCTGACCTGGTACTCTTTTCCTGGCAGACTTGCTGAGCTGACTTGTCCCTCCAAGCAATGGCTTGGCAGACAGTTGGACTGAAGGACTAAGTGCCAACCGGCTTGGGCAGCTCTGTTGAAGCTGATCTCGAGGTGGGAACCCTTCCAGGAGTCTCCTGGACACCATGTAGTGTGCCCCAGAGGGAATGAGGTCCTTTACTGGCCTGAAGTAGAAGTAGACAGAGCTGTTTTCTATGGGTTCACCACAGCCAACCACAGCCAGAGGCTCCAGGAGCAGAGAGCTTGAAGAGTCCAAGGGCTGGGCGAGGCTATATAGGCAGTCAAGGGCATGTCTAGTATAGTTCACGGGGAGGCTGAAAGTCGAACACTGGGGCCTTGGAGAACAGGAAAAAGGCAAATCCAGAAGGTGCCATCTGTATGAACACTTCTCAAACACAATTCAACAATAACAACAACAACAACAAAACCCAGTTCCAGCACATTGGTTCTCACCTGGAGATTGTTTCCTATGACAGGACATTTGTTGATATATGGGGACATGTTGGGTGATCAGAGCTGTGAAAATACCACTGTCACTAGTGGAGAGGCCAGGGATGCCGCTGTAAGGTGTCCCAGGATTGACTAGCCCCAATATGGATGGTACTGTGGTCTTCAAGCCTAGTCTGAGAGAAAGCATTCCTGAGGAGTGCTTGGACTAGGCCCTATAGAATCAACCCAGAAGAATAAGCCATGGCTGTTGTTTCCAAAAGTGGAACCCCTCAGAGCCTGCCCAGCATCTCAAATTGAAGGCCAAGGCCTCAGCAGGCACCAAGCTTCCCTTCCACACACTGGGCCTGGCTTCCCCTCGGCTTCACCTTTCCCTGAGTTTTGTCCAGACCCAACTACTCACATGCTTTATGCACTCCATGACTCTTTGTCAGGAAGAAAGAGTTCTGCTTCCTGTCTAGAATCCTCTCCTCTCATTTCTATCAGACAAATAACTTTCCTGCTGGGTCCAGCTGTGACATTTCCTCTTCCCTTGTAGCTGTCCCGCATCCTCCACAAAGCTGTTCCGCTGTAGCCTCATCCAGGGTAGGTGCTGGATTGCTTGTGTGTCAGACTCTGCCACCAAACTGGGCTTCCCCAGCATACAAGCTTCTCTTCCCAGTGCAGAGGAGACTTTACGCAGTGGGAGCTGCTGGTCTTTCCCTGACCATATGGTGAAGGGACACTCCTGGCCTTCAGTGATGGAAGATACTTAGGGAACCGATGACAATCACAGAGGAGGAATGTGATGTCGGCTGGGTCACCAAAAGAAGGCAAGAAGGTTGGGGAGACCTCACAGAGGAGCAAGCACTTACCCTGAAAGTGTGAGGACTAGAGGGCAGCGCCCCAGAACCCTTGGCGGAAATAGAGAGAGACAAGCGGCATCCCCAGGGCAATCTGGCTACCTAGACTAGCCAGAACCAGCAAAGTCCAGGTTCAGCAAGAAGCCCTGTCTCAGTCAGTAACAGTGGCTGAGAACCTTGGCATCATTTAGGATGAAACTAACCAAGAACGGAACAGGTGATGTTGCTAAAACAGGCCCTTTGCTCCATTTCTTTAACACTTGTCCCTTAAAAGATGTTTACATTATTATGACTTCAGTTCTGATTGCTTAGAAGGCATTGCTACTTCCCTTGTAAAGAAATATGCTGTGTATCATCTCTTAGGACACAAATAGAAATGAAAGAGTTAAATCTCTAATTAAATAAATAATAGTGAAAGAGACATACACAAATACTCATATTCATGTGCACTCATTACACATACGTGAATACACACAACACACACAGATATGCAGAGAAGGAAGGGAATGGAGGTAGAAAAGAGTACCGAACGACCAAGGAGGACTCAGAGAGTCGTTCAGTGTGCAAAACCAAAGGTGAGGCAGTCCCCAGCTACAGAAGAGCCTCTGCAGGCTTCTGACACACCTCAGGCTGGCCATAGAGCATCCAAGAGCAGGATTTCTGCCACGTGCTTAGCAATGATTGGGCATGAAGATGGAAAGATCTGGCCGTTTACACATATAAGAACTCATGTTTTTCTCAAATCACCTTCATACAGAAAATGAAATGGTAAGATGCCTCTCTATTTTACATTATGAAGATGCCTTCGTTCAATGAGATGAAGAGATTGTCTCCAGACTCCCAAGTCCTGTCCCTTCCTGCCTTCCTCTTTGGACTGCACCAGTCCGTGTCAACCAAGCCAAGATCAAATGGCTTATTTTTGCATCATTAGTTTTACTTCGATGAACATTTCTAGTAGTCAGCAAATGACAAGCAATTCTCCAATACAGCCTGTATCCTTGTTTTGAGGGGTCTGTGCTGGAATGTAATTGACCAGTAGTGAAGCACATGAACTGAAAGTGTATAGCTGGGTTAAAATTGGCTTGTTTATGCGCACTGTAATCCCCCAAATTAAAAATGATATCTTCTCCTGTATTTTCCATTGTCTCTTCCTTTCTTCGTCATCTTCACAGGCAGCAGCCGTCTACCTGCTTCCTGTTGCTATCAGCTAATTTTCAGTTCCTTGGCATTTACATAAATGTACTCATGAGATATTCACCGTCTTATTGGTCACACAATCTAACGACCGTGAAGTTCGAGTATCTTATTGTATGTCTCACGAGTCCACTCCTTTGTATTGTCTAGTAGCATTCCAGTGAACCTTTACATGACAAGTTGTTTATTCTTTCTCTTGCTAGTATATTCCCAGCTTGGGATAATTACAAACAACACTTCCATGGCCATTCGGAAAATAGTCTCTGTGTGTACGAAGGTCCTTATCTTTGTAGAGGAAATGTCTGTATCATGTGATCAGTGTATATGTAACCTTTTAAGAGATTGTCACATTGTTTTCCAAAGTAAGGATACCATCCCATCGCAGTTTCACCAGCAGATGATGAGAGTTCCACTTCCCCCTCATCCTCACCAGTGCAAGGCATGATTAGCCTTTCTAAGGCTTGCTCTTTTTGTGGGTAGTGGCACCACACTCTGACTTAATTTCCATTGAGGATGTTGACCGCCTTTTCATGTGCTTACTTGCCATTCATGCATCCTTATTGATGAAGTGTCTACTCAAAGACAGATATCTAGAATTTCTTTTTTCTTCGAGATGTCAGACCCAGTTGAAGTAGTAATTGTGAACCTGCTCTTTGGAGCCCACCAGATCTGGTTTTATTTCCTGGCTTGAGCACATGTGCAATTTAGGAAGTGTCTTACCTTCCTATACTTTATTCTCCTCTGTATAAAAAAAGAGACTACAGCTAATAAACTCTTGAGTGAAAAATCAAATAATGTCTGTGGAGTACTTGACTTAAGGCCCTACATATAAATATTAATAAATAGTATTCAAATTAGCATAACATCTTCCACTGATCTAATCTGAATTATCACCAAAAAAAGACTTTTAGTATATCTCAGAAAACAATCCCCATGAGGTACATAATAAGTGGGATTTAGTACAAATTGTGTCAGAGCCAAAGGAGCCCTAGAGATATTGAATATAAGCCCATGCTTGGCTCAGGTCCTCCAGAAATCAAAGCTCAAGGCAAGAACTCCAATTCAGGGACTTTATTGGAATGGTAAAAACACAGTGATCTAGGCAGGGGGGGAAATGGAGAAATGAGACAGTTAGCATGCAAAGTACCACTAGCCCTAAAAGGTGCCAAAGGAACGTGGTTAACAATAACAACTGTCAAGTTAACAATAACACTATGTTAACCATGACACAATGGCCATAAGCATATTCCTGAGTCAAAGATTTGAGGGTGTGGGGTTTGAGGGGAGTACATGCCAGCCAGACACTAGTATGTGGAGGAGGGATGGGGATAAGGAAGGAAAAAGCAGAAGGCTAATCCACAGTGTGGAGAGGAGCAGGTTTGTCTGATGGGTGTCAGGGGCTCAGTCTAGAAAGCATCTCCCAGGCCTGGCCACAAAGCACTGAAGATCTTTGGGAGACAATAGGGTTTCCTCACTATCCCCCAAGGAAAGAAAAAGGGACCCAATTTCTAGCAGGAAAGAACCTTTGGTTTGTCTTGAAATGGCCAGTGCCACATCTGCCCCATGGCGAGGGTGGTGATGTCAGTCAGCAAGCTTTTCCTTAAAGGAACAGAGCATAGCTAACTGCTGCAGGCCCGCAGCCCGATTGGTTTCTGTTGCAACTGGCCAACCCTGAGGTTGCAATTCAGACAAACGCAGTGCAGAGACAAATAGGTATGGCTGTGTCCCGCCACATCTTATTTTCAAAACCAGGCAGGCTGGCTGCAGGTCGTAGTCTTCAGATCCACAGGTTACTGGTACAATACATCCCATTTAGCAGATGGAGAAACTGAGACCAAGTAAAGAAAGGGAGCTAGTTGTGTAAGCGAGCTGAGATACATCTGACTTTCCGACCAGTATTCCACTGTACTCAGTGATATCCATCTTGCAAGTTCTGTGTTGAGGGAACTGGCAGCCAGAATCCTTTTGGGAATTATCCACGTAACCTCTAATTCTTCAGCGCATCAGTTTGTTTCCTCTTGGTGGCTATCGAGGCCCCAGGGACTGAAGCCTCCCAGTCTCCAAGAATGCCACAGAGTAACTTCCTGTCCCACGTCACTGAACAAGGCTGCTTTGGAAGCCTCCCCCGGGGCTGGCCCTTTGCCATGAGTCTTAGCCTCCACAGCCTTGGCAGAGCATCTCCCAGGCCTGGCCACAAAGCACAGAGTGAAAAAGCAGTTAGAGCTTTGGATCCTGTAAAAACTCTAAAAATATCCAGGAATGTGTGCACATATGTGGCCCTTCTGTGATCAAAACATCTGGAGAGAAGATCAAATCCTGCTTTAATCAGCCTAAACTTATGCAAAATCTGTGGGTAGGAGCGGAAGTTCAGTCATTCGCTTTACTTGAGGGGAGAGAAAGGACATCACAAAATTTGTGGTTGTTGTTGTTGTTCTTTCTAAGACAAAAAAATAGGAGAATCCTTCCCTGGGGTGAGACCTGGACCTCTGCTTCCTTGGGATCCTGGGGATTGTTTCTCCTAAGGGAGAACATGGGTGGAAAGTTCATGGCTACAAGCTTGAATTCCTGGTTTGATGTTTTTATTTTTAAAGAAAAGGACAATTATAATGCTAAGCCCTTTCGTAAAAGCACTAGGCCTAGGCATCAAGTGACCAAGTGACACCTTCAAGTGTGAGATTTGAACAAGGTCTGTTGTAACCAGGCATTTGCCACATAGAGAGCCTGAGACCTGGGGAGAGTTTGCCTGGTGGTGCAGGGAGTAGGCAAGGCTGACACCCACCGTGGTCATCTAAACTCTCAGCCCGCTGAGATGGAGATGGAAGAAGAGACAGAGTCAAATTTCCATTCTGGTTTTGCTTGGCTCAGCCAGAGCACCATCTCTGCTGAAGATGACTAGCTTCACGTGGAGCAGCCAGGCTCAGAACCTGAGCAGCCACTTGCTACGAAAGACGAACAGAGGCAGGTGGATATGTGCCATCTCCATAACTAAGTATGGCCCCAGACTAGAGCAGAGGGTTCTGATTATTTGAACTAACTGATGGTTGAACTCATTGGAACCCAGGCTTTCATCTTTGACTAGTAGCAAGTAACTAGCTCGTTTCCTGAGGCAAGGCCCTAACTATAGGGCAAGGGACAGGCCACTGCCTAAAGCTTAGGGTAAGTAGCTGTACCACTTACCCACTCTGTTTTGATTTGAGACACTCATGGTTCCCACTGGGCCCTGAAGAGTGAGTAGAAGCTTTGTCCCTTACTGTTCCAACAGACAGGAAGACCCAGAGGACCCCCAAAAGAGAAGATGCAGAAGGAGAAGGCTCTTGGCTTAGCTTGCTACTTGGACACCAGAATTTCCCAGCCTGGCCTGTATGGCGGTCTGTAATCCAAGAATGGTCTTGATTTATCCCCACAACAGTTGTCACCACATATGCTCTCTAGAGGCTTCTGTTTCTCTCCAGTTAATCCAAAGTCTTGTGTTCGGGGCCACCAGGGCATAACTCTCACCCATAAGGGAGAAAGTCATTCATCTCAGAACAACTCAAGCAGTGTCTTGGTAATTCCTCCCCTGGGTCCCTCTCCACTACTGCCACTTGGTCCCACATGTGCCCATTGAGATGGGAGGTCCATGCATCCAACGTCTTTATGAGGCCTCTTTAGTGTAGCCTCCCACTCTCTGTTCTTAGCTAAAAAGTCATGCCCTTTCCTACCAGTCATGGAGCTAACAAGCCCCAGACTTCATCCAGGACATCCAAGGACAATAAGTCACGACTGCAGTCAAGTATCCCAGACCTGCCACCGCCCTTTCAAGCTGTCATTCGGCAGCCCTTCCCACTCTGATCAGTCCACACAAATATTAAAGAAACATGCTCCCTTTGCCACAAAGGAAAAAACTCAAATGATATAGAGACCTCCCTCGCCTTTTATGTCTTCCTGCTCTGATTGATTTCAGCCCTAGGCACTATAGGCCCGTGCTGAAGAAATGAGTGGCTTGTTCTAGAGCTACAAACAAACTGGGCCACCAAGTCCTGCAGCACCACATCCCCAGGTGGACATGCCCAATCTTACAAAAGTTAGGAGTCAGTCAGACAAGTGACCGTGTAGGGACTCATCTGCCATATCTGGAAAACAAGATAATCTCAAAGTTATATGCCAGACACACATACCAGCTTCCAGGAGATAAAGTCCTGGGATTAAGTACTATTCAAGGACTCCTCTGACAAGCCAACTCTGCAGACCTGGGGAGTCTAAATGGCAGGGGTCAGCATCATTTTATCTTCGTGTCTAAGGATGTCCTATCTTATGTCCTCGTTGGTTTGGTCACATGTTTTAAATATTTATTAAAGAGGATCTCGGAGTTTTATTTGGGAAATGGGGAAATAGGGACAGAGAATTTTGATGTGTTTCTGGATAGATGTGGTCCAAGAAGGGAGATGTAAAGTCACACTGACCCCCCCCCATATGCCTGATTTTAAGTTCTATACATGAGAAACTGCTATGAGGAAGTTCTTAGAGGTACAGCCTGACAGCCAGGGTTGCTCAGCAAAGTGTTATTTTAGGGGTATTTGGAGCTGCTTAGTTCATTTTGTCATGCTCACTGTATAAATCATTTGGTGAGATTGTTTTTTTGATTTTTTTTTCATCCATGGAGGAAACTTATTAGTGCCATCAACCGGGGGCCAAGTGTTCAAATGTCCAAGACTATGGGGGACATCTCATCTAAACCACCACAGTGATGATCTGCCTACCTGCTGTGTATCTGGGAAGCATCTCCAGCTGTGTACTTGTTAAATAGAAAAGATGATGGGAGAAGTAGGAGCTAGTGGTTACCACGCCTTCTGTTGTGATCATAAAAAGAGAAAGAGCTATAAGAATATGTTCTGGCGAGGTGTGGGGGAAGGGGGTGCCTCGGCGGGCCCATGCGGAGGCATCCCTTCCCCCTGAGGGACCAGACACATGACAGTATAGTATAGAATAGGGTTTATTTAGGGCATGGGGAGGAGAGTTAAGAAGGTAGCAGAAGCAAAGAAAGGCAGAGAGAAGGAGAGAGTAGAGACGTAGGGGATGGCCATGACCATGTGGAGAGAGGGGGAAAGGGAATGAGGAGAGAGGGGGAGCAAAGGGGCAGGAGGCAAGGGAGAGAAGCAGGAGTAAGAAAAAAAACTGGTGAGATTGCTTATACAAAGCAGCTGAACATGTTTCCGGGATGAAGCTACAACAGGTCTGACAGGTATGAGAAAACAAACTGAGCTGCCCATTTGTTGGCCCCATATCTAGACACAGAGGAAGAGTCAAGGACCAGAGGAAAGATCCTGTGAAGAATCAGGCAAGATTTTCCTACTCAGTGATTGCAGCCACCACACTTACATTGGAAAAGATCAAACTTTGGGAGCCTATTGGCTACAGACCGTCTTCTGGGGAGGTAATCCATCCTCTTTGTGCCTTCTAGAATACTCTGTTCACAGGTCTGTACTCGTCTGACCTGGGTGATAGGGTACTGCCCTACTGCAATGCTAAGATAACAATGGCAAAAGAATTGTACACACTCACCTGCCTGTCCCAATGGCCTAATACAGATGCCCAAGGCATCTGTCCTATGGAGATTCTAAGTCTAGAATGAGAGCCATTCCTGACCTGGGATGCTGGATCGAGTTCAAGAGTGGAGCTCATCTCCATTCATTCCAGTCACTTCCCATCTCTGTACCTCAGCAAAAGCTTTCTTCAGGAGAGATGAAAAACGTCAAAATCTTATTTTCACAGAGGAAACCCTCCTAGATACTTTTGCTACTCTGGACTAATTCTATCTATAACCCTAGTGGTTTAGGGAGAGTCTGGGGCCACACTAGCTTACAAGACCCTCCCCTCACATATACACTGCTAATTTTAGGGGATGGGAAGGTTTACCTTACCACCAGTTTAGGAAACACTTGTTTGCATTTTGAGCTACTTCCCTTGAGAATATCCTTCCTTCATTTTGTTCCTGAGAATGGTAATGCCCTTCAGTGATCTGGAATGGTTTCTACTCTAGGCCTTTGCTTACACAGGGGCACAGCGCTAGGCCTTTCTGTAAGGATGAAGTCTGGGTTAGCTCGTTGAAGAGGGGAGAGCTTTCTCTGGAGAAAGAGCTACTTCCCCTGCAGGTGCCTTTATCCATCTATGCTTTGTTGCTTTTCTCCTTGCAGTGATCTGACCTGAAGCAGCTTGAAGAAGGAATGGCCTCAGTTGGCTCATAGCTCTTGGGAATATGGTCAGTCATGGCAGGGAGCATGTGACTCAAGAGCTTGATCTGGTCACATTGTTTCTGTGGACAAGAACCAGGGGTAGATGAATGCTGGCACCTAGCTTGCCTTCACTGTATTCAGTCTAGGACCCCAGTCACCTACTTCCTTCTTCAGTTTCCTGGAATATCCTCACAGACACTCCCAAAGATGTGTCACTCAAGGTCAGCCATCACACATACCCATTCATGGAACTAACTGGACGAATGCTTGACAGAGACGCTGATCAAAGACTTGTGGACCTAAGAGCTCAGAAAAATACTTTGTCATCAGGGCTGGGAAGAAGGCCAATGGTTAAGAGCATTGGTTGCTCATCAGGAGGACCCAGGTTCAATTCCTAGAAACCACAAACTGTCTGTAACTCCAATCCCAGGGGATCTGATGTCCTCTTTGGGTACATGCATGGTACACAGACATATATATATACAGTCAAAACACCCATATACACAAAGTTTAAAAATACCTTGCTACCACTATCACCAATACTATATATAATTTCCAGAAGTGTGAACATGAAAAATAATTTATATAAAGTGTTTAGGATTCAGGTCACTGTTACACGGGTGGGCAGTTATTACAATAACTGGTGTCAGGAAAGACAAAATCTTTCCTCATCTTACTTGCTTTTAGAACAAAGCAAATTGTTCTATGGTGAACAGAAAGTCATTCTTTTGAGAAACTAACTAGGCAACCTCAGGCAGGGCAAGGCTCCCTCAGTACCCCATCAGGAAGAGCAATACAGATTCTCTCCCATCCTCGTTGTTCAAGTGAATCTAATGCATGTAACATGAAGTTTGGTGTCAGCCACATTGCTTCCTAGATTTCCTACCTTGTAGGGTTTCCTCAGCCTTCTAGAAGCCCAGAATGAACATCCCCAAAGATCTTCAGTGGGCCAGATGGAAATAAATTCACTGACTCCAGATGTGGCATTTTGGCCACCAGAAAGCCTTGGGGTTCTTCAGTGGACAGTCTTCAGAATGGCTGGGAGCCAGGTGTTTAGCATGTATTTGGGATCTGCCCACAAAAAGGGTCCCTGTGTGGCCACAATGGGACAATGAAGCTAAACAGCTCTTGGGAGGTGGTTTCCCCCAAGGACTGCTTTCCAGTCTGAGAAAAGGCTATGAAGGTGGCACTTGCATGTTGTGGTACCTGAGGCTTAGCATTGTTTACTCCTAGTGAAGGAAAAAAAGATTCTGTGTTTGGAGTGTGAACTCGAGTCATGCTGATGTGTATGCTGAAGATCATGTTCTACCAGGATAACTTGGGTAGGTAAGAAAGCCATGGGTAAATAAATGTTAGACCAAGGAAATTAAGTGACCTCTGATTCTCCCAAGGAATAAGAGAACTCAGAATCTGAAGGCCCAAAGACATAGCCAGTACTGTGTCAGGGAGGTGTCTGGAGTTGTCGAGGATAGCTCAAATGTTGGGAATCTAAACATGCACATGATGGTTCAAGAAGAATTTAGGGACTCTACTGCCAATATCTACTGCATCAGATCTCATCAGCTTGAAAGACAACATGAAAATGGGTTTGGCCAAGGAAACCAGATAAACACTACATTTTTGCATTACACAATTGCTTTCTTCCTTATGAGGAGTCCAAAGGGATATACATGACCAAAAATGTAAAAGCAAGCAGGGAGGAAGGAAGGAAGGAAGGAAGGAAGGAAGGAAGGAAGGAAGGAAGGAAGGAAGGAAGGAAGG
>JADRCD010233848.1:10463-27074 GCA_019843815.1 Montemys delectorum | reverse complement strand
CACGGTCCCCAGTGAAGGAGTTAGAGAAAGATTCTATGGAGCTGAAGGGTTTGCAGCCCCTTAGGACAAACAACAATATGAACTAACTAGTACCCTCATATCTCTCAGGGACTCAACCACCAACCAAGGACTATACATGGTGGGACTGATTGTTCTGGCAGCATGCGTATAGTAGAGGATTGCAAATTCAATCATTAATAGGAGGAGAGGACCTCAGCCCTGTGGAGGTTCTGTGCCCCAGTGTAGGGGAATGCCAGGCCAATAAGTGGGAGAGGGTGGGGTGGCAGTCATGGTGAGGGGGAAGGCAACAGGAGTTTGTTTTTGTTGTTTTTGTTTATTTGTTTGGGTTTTTTTTTTTTTGGAGGGGAAACTGGGAAAAGAGAAATTTACATGTAAATAAAGAAAATACCTAATTAAAAAAAAGTGTAGTAACCCAGAGTCCTTATGTTCTCTACAACTTATTAATTTTTTCTAAGATATGAATAATTTTAACATTAAAAACCCCAGTGTCAGGCGAGGCAGACTTAAGGGATACTTTCCTTGGACTTGTTGATCATGCAGTGTCCCCTTCTTCCAAAAATGTACAAGGTATTGGCATTGCTCTTCCTTGATGTTCAATATTTGATGGTAAGATTCTATTGTTACTTAAACCACACCTGTCTGTCACAGGACTCGGAGAAATTACACTGGTACTGGTTGAAAGCCTCCTCCCATGAGACTGTATATTATAGTGTCAAAAGGCTATATGCACTCTTCTGAATAAAATAATATTAACAATCATTCCAGATTGAACTACTGTGAACTGTAATAACAGAACAAAGTATTCACAATGATGCAATTGTGTCACTTTAGTCTTGGAGAAATCAACAGCTGTTTGATTGTTCCTAAGGCCATTACATAGAGGAGAACTCAAGCCT
The DNA here is from genome assembly GCA_019843815.1 of Montemys delectorum. NCBI lineage: Eukaryota > Metazoa > Chordata > Mammalia > Rodentia > Muridae > Montemys > Montemys delectorum. The sequence continues at coordinate 26,157 of JADRCD010233848.1, read as the reverse complement.
GATTTTGTAAATTTAGTCAGAAACCCATGAGTACAGATGTCATTTACCCTAGAAGAGAACCTACTGCTGCAAATTTGCTAAGTTTGTATAGTATCTGACTGCTCTTTGAATACTTATTGTTAAATCTATGCATCATGGATTTATTCCTCCGCATCATTTTCAGCAGACAGGCTTAATAGTTTAATAGTTTTCTGTAATAAGGGAGCCACAACTGAACAAAGTACAGAGAACGAGTGACTATGCAGTGCTCATACTCATATGAGACATCTACAATACAACTCTGTGTCATATCTCAGTATTATAGCTGCCAGCCTAAGACCACATCAATGGACATGACAAGATAGATGAGAAAAGTTGACAAGAAGCCTGTTTATATATGGCTAACATATCAAAGAGAAATGTATTAGACTTTTGTCTTAATTATTAATATTTCTTTTTGATTTTTACCTAAATGTCCCAGCTTGTGTGTTCTTGCAATTCATATAATTTTTCTCTTAGAGTTATAGGTTACATTAAATTCTAGGAGTGATGTCTAATTATAGCATATAAATTTTCTCTTTTGTTTTCTCTTTTATTCTTAACTCTTCTCTCATAAAATACATTTCATTGAAACCTCTCTTCCTTCCTCTGCTCCAAGAGCCTATTCCACCTTTCCTCTCCATCAGATCCACTAGTCCTTTGTTCCTTTCAGAAAAGAGCAAGCCTCCCAGCAATATTAGCTGAACAGTATACAACAAGACTCAATAAGATTAGGCATATATCCTCATATCAAACCTGGATGAGGAAAACCATTAGGACGTAAAGGGTCCCACAAGCAGGCTAAAGAATTAGGGATACCTCAACTCAACTCCCATTGTTAAGAGTTCAATAAAAACCTCAAACTAAAGAACCACAGCATGTATGCAGAGGGTCTGGCACAACTCTTGTAGATTCCATGGTTTCTGCTTTAGTCTCTGTGAGCCCCTATGAATCCTGCTTAGTTGATTCTGTGAGGCATGTTCTCCTGGTGTCATCAACCCCTCTGGCTAGTATAATCCTTTGTCCTCTTATGCAGAGTTTAACAAATTCGCCTACTATATGGCTATAATATACATATCTGCTGCCATCAGCTGCAAGAGAAAGCCTCTATGATTTCAGTTGTGCTAGACACCTAACCTGTGCAGAATAATATTAGGAATTATTTAATTTACTATTTTTTATGTTGAGTCATGTTTTGTCCTACCTTAAATCTCTGAGCCATCCACCTTCCAGATCCTGGATATCTAGGCACTTTTAGACATGGGCTTGCTCTTGTGTCTTGGGTTTTATGTTAGACCAGTCATACGTTGGCCACTCCCACAATCTCTGAATCCCTGTTGCTCCAGCACATCTTGCAGACAGAACAGTGTGTGGATCATAAATTTTGTATCTGGGTTGTTGTCCCAATTTCATCACTGGAAGTTTAGCCTGGTTACAGAAGATGGCTATTCAGGCTCCATATCCTCCGTTACCAGGAGTTCTCATTAAACCAATCTCACAAATTCCAGAAATTTCCACTTCACTAGGTTTCCATATGACCCCCTAAATGCACACCTATGTCTGTCATCTCTTCCAGCACTTTCTCCCCAAGTCCTTCTCTCTCCTACCTAACCCCTCATGTTCCCATATCTACCTGCAGCCCACTCACAAAATCTGTTTTATTTCTCCTTCCCAAGGAGATCAAAATGCTTACCCACTACCCCACTTTACTTTATCCAATTTGCTTTACTTAACAACTATTATCTGCTTATAAGTGAGTATGCACTGTTTGTTTTTTCTGGCTAGGTTGCCACACAAAGGCTGATTTTTTTAGTAGTTCCATTTATTTGCCTACAAATTTCATGATATCATTCTTTCTAACAGTTTAGTAATACTCCGTGAAACTATATTATATTTTCTTTTATCAGTTATTCAGTTAAGGACATCTAGGTTTCTTCCAGTTTCTGGCTATTATGAATAAAGTTACTGTGAACATTGTTGAGCAAGCACCCTTATGGTAGAATGAGGCATCTTTTAGGTAAATGCCCAAGAGTGGTATAGCTGAATCTTGAGATAGATTGATTCTAATTTTCAAATAAGATTTTGTGAGTTTTTTGTTGATATTTTTTCATGTGTCTTTACTTACCTTTAATGAAATGTGAGTTACACTTAAGGGATAGTAGTGAATTTGCTGTTAGCAAATCTGCCTCATTTTATAGGATAAACAGTTGTATTCAAGCAGGATTTTGGAAGCTCATACCTAACACTGCCTCAATTGGATATCACAAGGATATACAGGAAGGATAGTTTAGAAAGCCAGGATAGAACCAAACACAATTTGGAAAATAGTTGGTAAAATGATTCTTAATGATATTCTGCTATACTCATATGTTCTTGCCTAGCCCAATTGTTATCAGATAGACATTGTTTAATAAAAAGTTGGGAAAAGGGTCAGAGACCCTCATACAAACACTAGGTAGAGTCAGAGGAACCACTAAGAAGAGAGGGTGAAGGATTATCAGAACTAGAAGGCTCAAAGACAACACAAGAACTCAGAGTCTATACAGGAATTTTAATCCAGTAATACAGCTGTTCTGGCAAGGGGTAATACCTAAAGACGTTCTAGGTCTACATGAACTTACAGAAATTCAGACATGCCTGAAATTACAGTATGATTTGGCTGGACATGACTTTAGTACACAGCTTCATCCTTTAACAATGAAGGCAAAATTATTTTGTAGAAGAAAGTAACCATGTTTGAAAGTGATATCTAATTGAGGAGCAGATAAAGTGAGGAATCAGAGAAGGATTTGACACAATCATTCAGAAATAGGATATGCCCAACTCTCATGAAAACAGCACAGGAAAGAGATGACTTAAGAACAGTGGATGGAGATTTCAGTCAGAATAAGAAGAGTGAGTCAGGGTAGAGTACAGTTCTGTGAATATAGTTCAGTCTAGTTCAGGCAATGCATTGGAGTTCAGTTGAGTTCAGTTCAGTGTAGATCAGTGCAGTTCAACACAGTAGAGTTCAGTTAAGTTCTTGCAGTACTATTCAGTTCAGTTTGTGCAGTCAGTGCAGTATAGTTTGTGATATTCAGATGTAGTTTTGCTAAAAAGATCAATCCAATGAGAAGCTGAAAGAAACCATGAGTCAGTTAGCTTCTAGAGGAGTTTAGGCCAGAAGAGCTGCATTAAACCAGTTAGCAATATTTCAGAAAAATTTAGAAATGGTGATTTATTTAGCAGTAAGCTTCAGAGATAACAATTATAACTGATGAATAAAAGATACTTTTTATAAGAATCAACCAAGCATGGTTCATAGGGGCTCACAGAAACGGAAGTAGTGAAAAGGGTCTTTCTATAGGTCTGATCTAGGTCCTCTGCATATATCTTTTGGTTGTGTTCTTGCGGGACTAGTAGCAATGGGAGTTGAGAGTATCTCAGATTTTTTTGCCTGGGCTTAGGATCCTTTTCCTCCTACTGTGTTGCAACACTCAGCCTTGATATGAGTGTTTGTGCCCAGTCATATTGTACCTTGTTAGACCATCTTTGGTGGAGATCCATAGGAAGATTACCCCTCTCCCCATGTTTTATTAAGGGAAACAGAGAAGGAGTTGTTCTTGGGGCTAGAGGAGGGGGTGTGGAGTGACTGGGTAGAATGGAAGAAGGGAAAACTGTAGTCAAGATGTAATATATGAGAGAATAAAAGTAAAAAAATTTAAAATATATACAAATTTCAGTCTACATAAATAAGACCGTGTATCAGGAATATAGTAAAATAAAGCAAATTTCACTACTTTTGGTTATAATTCTAAACTGGTTATTTTATAATGGTAATAATAGTTCCATATGGAAAATTATATAAATAACAACAAGAAGAAGTGATTGGTTATAATTTGTTATAAACTACCTTCAAAACAGGTTAAGTAGTATAGAAATATTTCAAGTTAGAATTTAAATATACCAAATGAATTGTAAATACCATATTAATACTAATTTATTTTATAGAATTTTAATTAATACATGAGATATGATGTATGGAGCCAACTGTTTCCTAGTCTAAGATGTTCAATGTTGGTATAATTCAATGAGAAGCCTGACTGTTTTAAATATTTGTCATTAAAATATCTTTGTTGCTAGAGCATCAACTTTGGTTCACAATCTTTATGTAGATTTTCTAAGTCCCACTCCACAATGAAAGTGTATATCTTTTGCTCTTTCAATTATAACCCTCTTCTGTTTAAATGGATTTGTTAATCTGATTATATGGAAGAGGATTTCTAAATCTCTATACACTATTAAATATTAGCCTTCCGTGGTGCTGTATTTGTTTCTTGTAATGGTCACCAGTGTTTCTTCTTGTACAATAGTTTGTGTCTTGCTTGATTCAGGAAGTATAGAAGGTGCTGCAATGATAGGGGTCCTGTTCATCCACAAAGATATGAAAAATAGTTTGCTTGGGAGCACATTTGGGCTATAAGTATGATTGGGCATATTTCTCAATGATCACTCTTCTGCCTGCCAGATAGAAAACCAGACTAGAGGAGCAGCCCTATCTCAAGGTTCAAGGTTACAGACAATTTTCATATATTTTACTTTCTTTTGTTTTGCTTCACTTTTTTACTTATTCACTTTCCATCCTGCTCATTGCATGCCCTTAGGTCAATCCTTCCCACAATCTCTCCGCACTTGCTTCCCTCTACTATCTGGGGAATTGGTGGGGGCCTGCTGGGATCTCCTCACACTAGCACATCAAGTCATTTCTAGAACACCCTTTCCCATTGAGGCCAGAAAAGGCAGCTCAGCTAGAAGAACATGCACAGGCAACAGCTTTTTAGGATAGACTCCCACTCCAGTTGTTCAAAATCCATATGAAAAGCAAGCTATATACCTGCTACATATGTACAGCGAGGACTAGGTCCAGCTAGTGTTCTTTGGTGGTTCAATTTCTAAGAGCCTCAAGAATCCAAGTTAGTTGATTCTGTTGGTCTCCCTTTGAAGTTCTTATCTACTCTGGGGCCTATATAGTCCTTCCTCCTATTCTTCCATAAGAGTCCCCAAACTTCATCCATTGCTTGAGTGTAGGTGTCTACATTTGTCTGAGTCAGCAGCTGAGTGCAGTCTTTCAGAGGACAGCCATCCTAGACTTCTGTCTGCAAGCATAGTAGTGTAGCATTAATAGTGTCAGTAGTTGGTGCTTGCACTTGGGATGGGTTTCAAGTTGGGGTACTTACTGGTTGAGCATTCCCTCAGTCTCTGTTTCATCCCCTATTCCTGCATTTCTTGTGCACAGAATAAATTTTAGGTTGAAAGTTTTGTGGGTGCGTTGATATCCCTATTGGACCATTGAGGTTCCTGCCTGGCTACAGGAGATGTGCTCTTTAGGTTCCATATGCCCAATGCTATAATCACAGTAAAAGACACTGCTATTGATTCTTAGTTGCTTTCCTTATTCCAGGTCTATTTCATGGAATTATTTGAGGAGTATTGAAATTGGCTCTGCTTTGAAAGTCTGGTAGAATTCTGCACTAAAATCATCTGGCTCTGAGCTTTGTTCATTTGGGAAATTTTACTGACTGTTTCTATTTATTTAGATATTATAGGGCTGTTTTATTAGTTTATACTTTCTTGATTTAACTTTGATAAGTGGTTTGTATCTAGAAAATCATACATTTTGTTCACATTTTCCAATTTTGTGGAGTGCAGACTTTTGAAGTCAGACCTGATGATTCTTTGAATTTCCACAGTGTCTACTGATATGTCTCCTGTTTTATTTTTTATGTGGATAGTATCTCTCTGTCTTTTGTCTAGTTTGGTTATGGATTCACCAAACTAGACAAACTTTTGATTTTATCAAGGAATCAGCTTTTGGGTTCATTGATTTTTTTTTTGTATTGTTTTCTTTGTTTCCAGCTGATTGATTTCAGCTGGGATTTTGATTATTTCCTCCATTATACTACTCTTCTTTGATGTACATACTTCTTTTTTTCTATAGTTTTCAGTTATCCTTTTAAATTGGTGGTAAGAGAACTTTAATTTCCTTATGGAGGCACTTAGTGCTATGAATTTCCCTCTTTCCACTGCTTTCACTTTGTCTCATAAATCTGGGTGTGTTGTGCCTTCATTTTCATTGAATTCTAAAAAGTTTTCTGAATCTGAATCAGTTTTCTTCTCTCACCCAGAGATCTTTGATTTAGTCCATGGTGGTATGATAAGATACAAAATACTATTTCAATTTTTTGTATCTATGGAGGCTTGCTTTGTGACCAACAATGCAGTCAATTTTGGAGAAGGATCCATGAGGTTTTAAGAAAAAGGTATATTCTTTTGTGTTTGAGTGAAATATTACACATATAATCTGTTAGACCCATTTGATTCATAGCATCTGTTAATTTCATTATTTCGATGTGTAAATTTGTGAAAGTGATGTGTTCAAGTCTCTCACTATTAATGTGTGGATTTAAGCTTTAGTAGTGTTTTTTTTTTTTTTTTTTTTTTTGGTGTGTGTGGGTAGCATTGTGTTTGAGGAATAGATGTTCAGAATTGAGATATCATCTTGGTAGAATTTTATTTTATGAATATGAAGAATTATTGCCTGAATATTTTGATTAATTTTGGTTGAAAGTCTAGAATGACTTCTCCAGCTAGCTTTTTGTGCAGTTTGCTTGGAAATTTTTTCCAACCCTTTACTCTAAGGTAATATCTATCTTTATTGCTGAGGTGCATTTTTTATATACAGTATAAGGATGGATTCTGGTTTTGCATCAATTCTGTCAGCCATTGTCTTTTTTACTGGGGAATTGAGTCCATTGATGTTAAGAGATACTAATGACCAATGATTGTTGTTTCTGTTACTTTGATGTTGGTGGTCTTAGTGTATGTGTGTTTCTGTGTGCTTCCCTTTTATTTGCTGGTTTGGAATTATTTCCTATGTTTTCTTGAATGTAGGTATCCTGCTTAGGTGAGAGTTTTCTTTCTAGTATTTTCTGTTGCTCTGGTTTTGTGGATAGATATCTCTTGAATTTGTATTTGTCTTAAAATATTTTGTTTATGTCCATCAAAGGTGACTGAAAATTTTCAGGGTACAGTAGTGTAGCTTGGCACCTGTAGTTTTTGAGAGGTTGCAAGATATCTCTACAGGCCTGTCTAGCTTTTAGAGTCTCTGTTTTAAGTTGGGTGTAATTTTGATAGGTAACATACAAATGTAGGGGTTTTTTTTTTTGTTTTTTTTGTTTTTGTTTTTTTTTTTTAACTTTTTTTTATTAGATATTTTCTTTATTTACATGTAAATTTTCCCTTTCCCAGGTTCCCCTCCAAAAAACAAACAAACAAACAAAAACAACAAGAACAAACTCCTTTTGCCTCCCCCCTCCTCATGCCTGCCACCCCACCCTCTCCCACTTATTGGCCCTGGCATTCCCCTACACTGGGTCACAGAACCTTCACAAGGCCAAGGTCCTTTCCTCCTATTGATGATCGAATTTGCAATCCTCTACTATACACATGCTGCCAGAACATTCAGTCCCACCCTGTATAGTCCTTGATTGGTGGTTGGGTCCCTGGGAGCTCTGAGGGTACTAGTTAGTAATTGTCGTTCATCCTAAGGGGCTGCAAACCCTTCAACTCCATAGAACCTTTCTCTAACTCCTTCATTGGGGACCATGTACTCAGTTCAATGAATGGCTGTGAGCCTCTACATCTGTATTAGTCAGGTATTGTCAGAGCCTCTCAGGAGTATTTATTTCTTTTACCTATTTAATTTTATTTTCCTGTAAATCTTTTTTTTTTTTTTTTTGGTTTTTTGAAACAGGGTTTTTCTGAATCGCCCTGGTTGTCCTGGAACTCACTCTGTAGACCAGGCTGGTCTTGAACTCAGAAATCTGCCTGCCTCTGCCTCCCAAGTGCTGGGTTTAAAGGCGTGAGCCACCACCACCCAGCTTCCTGTATATCTTTAAGGATTTATTTATTTCCTCTTTAAAGGACTCTATCATCTTTATAAGATTGGATTTCAGGTCACTTTTCCTGTGTTTTAGGTCTGTTTGAATATTAAGAGCTTGCTCTAGTAGGGTAACTGTGTTCTGAAGGTGTCATATTGTCCTGACTTTGTTGATTGTGTTCCTTCAAATGCCTGAAGCCATCTGGATGGATTTAGTCCCTTGATGTTCCTCTTGTAGTAAGTGTTGGGAAGGCAGTTAAACTCAGTGGTTCTGGTGTAGCTTGTGCTCTGTGAGTATCCTTGGTATATATGGTCCTGGACCTGCATGTCTACAGTCCAGGTTCTGTAGGTCTGTATGGTTCAGGAATGAAGGTAAGCAGAGGCCTAGGTCTGCCTGGGCTAGCAGGCTGGTGTTCCCAGCAAGACTCAGCAAGCAGTGAAGATGAGTGGTGGAAGGGAAGCTTACCTGTATGCTTCAGGATCCACAGATATGATGAAGGTGGTCAGAGAGTAGAATGGAGGTTCCCCTTTAGTAATCATCTTAATGAGTTTTACGATTTGATAATTTTTGTTGAATTTTGTCAAACTATTAAGCTCTTTAAAGCATATCCTAGAGTGCATTGACTCTTTTGTTTTACAAAGCATGAACATCTAAGTAGTTAACATACAATGGGTGAGGTTTCTCTGCTTCAATCATGTCTGTTATGTTGATCCATCTTCCTACAGTGTTTACGGCCAACAACTGAAAGTAATGTTGCAATGGCAAAAAATTAACAGTGAGATAACTCTTTGAAATATTTATTCATAAGTGGCTCTTAGGGTGTAATGTTAGTATATTCTGAATAACAGAATAATTTATTTCCAGAATTTTTTCCAGTACAAAATGCAATTTGAATTTAGAGCAGTAGTTCTCAATATTCTTAATGTAATTCTGTAATACTGTTATAGAAATCCCAACCATGAAATTATTTTGTTGCTATTTATTTTTGTTTGTTTGTTTTCTTAATTAATTAATTTATTTTTATACTCCGTATTTTATTCATAGCCCCACCCCACCCCACCCTCATCCACCCATCCTTCCACTGCTCCATATACCATACCTCCTCCCCAACCCTCTGTCTCCACATGGATTTCCCCACATCCCCTCACCACCTGACCTCTAAACTCCCTGGGGCTTCTAGTCCCCCAAGGGTTAATTGCATCATCTCTAAATGAACACAGACCTTGCAGTCCTCTGCTCTATGTGTTCTTTGCTGTGAATTGTAATGTAAATATCTGATATGTAGGATATCTGATATGTGACTCTCAAAGGTTGAGAAACACTAATCCAGAGCTATGAGATGTTCTAAAAGACAGAATATGTCCATGGAAATGTGATGTCTTTAGCACACCAATAGATTCCATAATGAATGATGCATTTACTGTCTATCGGTTTGGGATTGTCAGTGGTAAATCATGACCTAATACTACACCTCTTATATACAAACAATACATCTTGGTATAATTATTAGTAAATTGGGATATCTTCAAAAAACATATTTAAAATCAAGGAGAAAATTCCACATAGAAATTTAGGGTAGAAGGAACAAGAAATTATAAGAGTTAAAAATACCATTATGGCCTTTACTACTTCCTGCAGGGAAAAAAAAGTACACAGAAAAGTGTCAACTAATATCATTAAATTCAACAGGCCAATTGCTATTAGAATTAATTTCAACAAGAAATCAGTTTTTGTATACTTATTAGAATTTTGACATATTTATATAAAATGTTAGAACAGGCAATAAAAAAAGGGCAATAAAGTTTAATATGAGAATGCCCATGAAGCTATATAGAAAGAAATGTGTACGTCTGTGAACATGAGCACATGCAAGAGGGTATAATAAGTGTTTCTGAGACTGGAACACAACTGTAAAGGTAGTAAAAGTAAATTAAATGCTAAGACTTATAAGGAATTGAAATCTTATGGATCATAAAATGATAATTAATATATGACAAATGTAATGAGAAATTGTTAAGTTGTGAAGAAAGCATAAACTATGCCATGATGGACAGTCACACTGAAAAAAAAAGTCAACTTTGGGATGCAAGCATTGGCCATCATTGTCTAGTTACAAGGAAAGAATGGCAAGTTTATCAAAGAGATAGAGGTGAAAGAAGCTGAGAGGACTTTAAATTTAAATACATATTTTCCTTCAGCTTACAAAAAAATAAGAGCCTCTGGACTAGCTGAATCAATGTATTAGATACTTTGTGATGATGGAATGAAGTTCCATGACTGAGAGCAATTTATAGAATGAAGAGTTTACTTGACCTTCCAGTTCCAGGAGAGTCTATTAGCCAGAGATGCTTGACAGCACACAGCTAGAGCACGAATCCTGTAGAGCATAACTCCATCCACACTTTTGAAGCCAATAAAAAATGAGATGTAGTGTGAGGCTATACATTTTTCAAGCCCCATCCCAGTGATGTACTTCCTTCAACAGGACTCTATTCACTAAAGGGTCCATAGCTTTGACAAACAGCCCCACCAACTGGTTATGAATAGTTGAAATACATGACTCATTTGTCATAAATATCACAATGACATTCATATAAATCTATACATCTCTCACACTGGGGAGAAAAACTGGAAGGAGATTAGAGGATAATTAAGTTGATTTTGATGGTCACCATGTGGTACAACATAAAATCTGGAAGTGTGATAACAAATTTTAAAGGGGTAAATAATCATAAAATATAGTTAAAGGAACATTTATGAAATGAGCACCAAGATGGTACAAATAATGACTCTGAATGTGGTAAAAGGAGAAAACTAGCCATAATTCTGAAAATATGTACTGAAAAGTAGGAACACATCTTTTTATAAAAGAAAAAAAATGAAGTTTAGCCTTAGACATTTTAAAATTGAAATACTTACATGAAAAAAAAAATATCTAGGGTGTGAGAAAAAAAAAGATAATCAAACCAAATCAAACCAAACCAAACCAACATCAAAAGCCTCAGATGACTATTTGGGTAGAAAGTTGAGAATAAAGTTCAAAACAGAAGTCAAATATTTAACGTATTGTCAAATGACTTCTTTGTAACATATACATACACACACACACACACACACACACATGCACACACACACTTGCACACACACACACATGGACACTTATTTAGACCATGTGTATGTATTATATATATATGCATTTGTATATACGTGCACATATGCTATACTACTTACAGGTGTTTGTGTGTTTATGTATACCTGGAGAGATAGGGGGAGATGACAGACTGAGTGAGAGAAAAAAGGAAAGAGAAGAAATGTATGAAGAACTACTAGTAATTAACATTTAAGGAAGAGATGAATAAGATGAAATCGTAATGGAAATAGAAAAACAGCCCAACTACTCCAGGGCAAACAGACAAGCACATACAATATGCATTACAGTACCGAATATGACTGTTTCACATTGGCAAAGAATAAGAACCATTTTACACAGTGGTTCTTCCTAATGCTGCTACCTGTTAATACAATTCCTTATGTGGTCAGCCCCAATCATCAAGTTATTTTTGCTTAGACTTTATAACTGTAATTCTTCTACTGTTATGAGTCATAATGTAAATATCTGTGTTCCCAATAGTCTTAGAAAATCTCTGTGAAAGAGAACCTGATCTCACAAAGGGGTTGCAACTCGCAGGTTGAGAAGAAGATCTAGGTAATTTATTACTGCATAGGTAAATAATATTAGGAGTAGAAACACTAAATTTACCTGGTAATGTTAGAGTTAAGATTTTTTTCAAAAGTAGGTCATTATCCCATTGATAAGACATTTTAATTTTTAGTATTCATTTATTAAATTATCAATGAAGACTAAGCTTAGCAATGGAAACTGTTAAGACTTTTTATATTTCTTATAATTTTCTTAGCATCTAACTTTCTTAGAATAAAATTAAACATGGTTCATCTCATCCAAAACAGATTTGACTTTAGCATGAGACTAGTTGTAGACCAAGCACAAGCTTCTTTAACAATGAAGGTTCTGAGCAGAGCTTGAAACACTGTATCCTTTATTCTCAGTTACATAAATACAGACAAGTCTGACAAAAATCCCATGAAGTATTCCAATATAAGTCAGGCAGTTGGGATTCTCTGTTGCACTCTTCCAAATGAATCACACATATTACAAGCAAAACAAATTAAACCTACAATGTTTAGAAATATTGAGATCTTAAAGGAGCTTGCATTAAATTTAAAAATAAAACTGCTACTATGTGCCATTATTTTTATTAATTTTAATTACGGATAATGGGCAAATGTACTCATCAGGAAAATGACATTAGTTTTAAATATTTAAAAAGAATGCTTTCCATATTATTTGTTTGGTTATTTGTTTGTATATTTATTTATTATGTATTTGTTTTATTTATTTGTAATTTTATTTATGTTTCATAAACCACCTTGTAGATAATAGGATTATCAGTTGCTGAATAAGGATCAGAAATAATAATGGTGAATATTCTAGGTTTGATTGGAAAAAATGAACAAAAAGGATAGGAAATGCGGTAGAACAACCTCACTCACAGTAGTCAGAAGATTCAAAAGGAAGTGGAAAGGCCAAAGAATGAAAGGACTGGAAAGGAGGAAGAGGGAGGGAAGGAAGGCAGAGAACAGAAAAGTAGGAAAAGGCCTTGCAATGCATTATTCCAGAGATTTCCAAGACTGTAGAGATTTGTTATTCACTTGGAAAATATTTGTCTTAGATTGTTTCCTTGTTTGTGTCATAAAATGTTAAACAACCAAATTGTGAAGGAAATAGTTCATCCTGTTGGTTTTATTTTGTTTTTGTTTTTTAACTGAAAATAGATTATTTTCTCATACAATGTATCCTAATTGCAGTTTCCTCTGTTTACTCCTCCCATTCCTCTCCATCTCACTTCCCTCTGAATCTACTCCCTTTGGGTCTCTCATTAGAAAAGAAGTTTCTAAGAGATAACAAACAAACATTACAAAATAAAATATAATAAGATGAAGCAAAATCTTTAATATTGAAGTTGAACATGACAACTCACATGAAGAAAAGAGGCACAAGAACAAGCAATAGTCAGAGACTCACTCTTTTTATCAGGAGTCCCATAAAAATACTAAGCTAATATCTATACTATATACCAAGACAACCTGGCATATACCTGTGTCATTGCTCCTTCTGTGAGCTCATATGAACCTAGCTTAGTTGTTTCAGAAGGCTGTGTTCTCCTGGTGTCCTCCATCCCCTCTGGCTCTTAAAATCTTTCTACCTCCTCTAACATAGGATTCACTGTACTCTGTAGAGAGAGATTTGATGGAGATTCCAATTTAGACCTCTCTCTCTGTATAATGTCTGACTCTTTCTGCATGTGTTCCTCTCTGCTAACAGTGGAAACCTCTCTGATAATGATTGGATAAGGTACTGGCCTATGAATATAGCAGAATATCATTAGGATACATCATTATCAAAAGAAGCCAAAACAGAAATCTGGAGGCATAGAATGAAGGAGAGATCCCAAGAAACTTTGTTTACTGACTGGTTTAAAATGGATTGCTCAGCCTGCTTTATTATATGATCACAAATGATTCTCCCAGAGATTTCACTACCAAATGTTCTAGGCCTTTCCACATAAATTCTTAATCAAGAAGATGCCTCACAGATATATCTGCAGAAAAATCAGATAAAAGCAATTCCTCAGTTGAGCCTTTCCAAGTCATCTTTGTCATGTTTAAAAAACTGACACATCAGCATATTCTAAAATCAACTAGATCTCTCTATATTAAATATTGCCTATGTCTTTCTAATAGAGAAAAACAATGAAATTTATGTAAGACTTTATTAAATGGCCCCAGTGTTTTCCAAAGAATATGCTTAGTAGTAAATGGCTCTGATCCTAGTGCCCTAGAAACTAGGCAGGAAGACAACATGAGATATCACTTTGGATGCATAATAAGCCCCTGTCTCACTCAATAGGCAGACAGACAGACAGACAAACAAGGACACACAGACAGACATAAGGACAGACAGAGCAACAAATACATGCATGGATGGATAGATAGATTGATAGACAGACAGACACAGAGATAGATAGACAGATAGTTAGATTAATGATAGATACATAAAAATAAAAAATATACCTGCACAATTAAAGACAATTCAAATGGATAAATAAGGGAATTTGCCTTCAGATGTGAATATATGTTTTACATTCACAATATTCCAAGAATGAAAAATCAATTAAAATATTTTGTTATGTATGTCAAGGTTATTTTCTTCTAAATAATACTTTTTAAACTTAATTTTAGCAATAATTAATATAATTCCCTTAATATATGAATGTATACATAACTGCCTTTATTTATATTCCTACCTATAATCTATTTATTTACAAATTTGTCTGGTACTTATTTACCTCAATCATCCCTCTGTTTTCTATCTTCTATCGCTATTATCCATCATCTAGCTAGCTATACATATGTTTGTTTATCATTATCATCATCAGTACCATCATCATTGTCTTGTCATCTACTTGTCATTTATCTATCTGTCTACTTAGTCTTCAATTTTTCTTGCTATCTGTTCATAAATTCCTTGAAGAACAACTTCAGGTTGACATCTCTAATTTAGGACCATGAATCTCAAATGGTACTTCCTTTCTTGCTTGTCTGTGACTTCCTTCTCAGAGAATCATTGGCATGAATAACCCTTCACATATTCCCTTACTTATTTGCTTATTCTCTGTCTACTCATAAAAGAAAATTATTAGTCTATGTAACCAAAGCATGAGAATTTACAAGTATATCCTAAACAGGTTTTAAAGATGATCTTTTGTCTTAGCCTTAAAGTTTCCAAATAAATTACAGTAGCCAAATTTACATAAGCTTCTTTTTTCCCTCCAGTCCTTTCAAGATAGCATGAAACATATAAAATATACATTTAGGTTCATTTGTTACAGCTTTGGTCTATCTATGAGAGAGAGAGACAGTGTGTGTGTGTGTGTGTGTGTGTGTGTGTGTGCGCGCGCTTATTTGTGTACTATTTTTCTTATATTCAATCGTGCTTGAGATGAGTATTTGGTTCTTAGTGGGGAGTTCTGTGCATATTGAAAAACGCCTAGAGCTGGGTTTTTTCCATCCCAAAAAAATACTCAACAGTTTCAATACATTGAACCTTACACATTTTGCTTTGCAGGTATGAATTCTACCATCCATCATCTAGCAAACATTAGTCAATCATTATATCCCTGTAGTTTTGACATTTGGTTAAAAGCAGCAATCACATGTATTTCCAGATAAATGCTAGGTTCATTTGTATTTGTCTTCAGTCCTCGACTTTCTGGCAACTCAGAAAAGGACTTACAGATTATGATATTAATCAGAAAAGTCTCACTCTTACTTGCCAAGGAAGAGATACCCAACTACATTAGGCCAAATATTAAAGGTGGAGGATGAGGAGGTAAGTTGTATGACTTTATAATCTGAATATGACATGGATTTTGCAAACATGCAGTAAAAACAGCTATGGTTATTGGAACAAGCCCTATACAAAATCAAATTACTTAAGCAAGGAAGACAGAGGGATTACTTAGACCCTTAACTTGCAGGGGAGCTAATCAGAATAGATGACTTTTGGTTGAATCACAGCAGATTTATTTATAAATGTGGCTTCCCATGAATCACTGGTTGACCTTGAGTTCATGTACATATAGAGAGTATAGAATATATATATATATATATATATA
>JADRCD010233847.1:0-15733 GCA_019843815.1 Montemys delectorum | reverse complement strand
GTATACAGCTTAAGGAACACAGAGGTAAAATATGCATTTAAGAAAGCTGTTGGAAAATTAACATCTTCACTTCACTTAGTCAATTAATTCCAAAGTACTTTTTAAGCATATGAAACACTGGACCTCTAGTTTTGATGAATAGTTTATTTGTAAATATTTCTTGTCTATGATTTCATTCAACTCTTACTTTATGAATTAGAACTGTATCCTCATACATTGAGAATATGATAAATTTATTGTGAATTTTGATTGTATCTTGCTAGAAATATGATGTCAATTTGATATTTAAATCATGATTACAATGTTACTGAATTCACATGCACCTTTACTTCATAATTTTTGAAGTTAGCTTTTTAAGTCAACTTCATGTGTCATACTTTTAATTATTTTATTATTATCATTATTAGTTATCATTATTTCTTTTTTATAAATAAAGTAACATAAATTTCTTTTTTCATTCTTTCCCCCAGATCATAGTATACACTTCTTCTTGCTCTCTTATAATTTATGATCTCACTTTTCATTAACTGTTAAAATTCAATATCTATGATATGAATCAACTATTTTTAAATATTAATACAAAAAGAATTATGTTGAAATTGTGTTATGCAGAATTCAAACACCTAACCCAAATATTATTATTTCATATGGTTTGGGTGAAAAAGAAATCTTGAATCATGAGGTTAAAATAATTTCAGTGATGAAGTTTCCATAATGGATGGAAGCATATTTTCTAACTCTAACTCATGATGAATTCCAGAGATGAATACAGACCTTAGTCAACAAAAATTAATCTACATGTTAAATATATACTTCATAGATTCTATAATGTTAAGTAACAAGATAAATACTTTCTGAACATTTAAGTAGTATTTTTAAAAAATGTTTATGAAGTGCTGATAAACTATTAATTGAACACATAACAATTAATTTTAAAATATACATTCCTTTCCCCTATTCTAGCTAGTTTTTAGCCACATCTAATGCCTACTTTGCACATTTATATTTTCAATCACTTTGTTTCTGTTGTTTCTAGTAAATAAATTACTGAATTTCAACACTGGGAAGTTTATAATAGGTTTATGTATGGTAATGGGTGCCACTAGAAGGGCAAAGAGTTTTCTTCACTTCTAAATAATGTGTTGAGTTAAATGCAGCTATCAAACTAAAAAACAATAGCAATGGAAAGTTCTTTTTTTGCAGGATACAGAATGAATGTTTGATAAGGAAACCCAATATCAGAGTTAATGTGGAACTGCTTTAATTGTGATTATTGAACTGATATCCAAATGGAACTGTGCCTTCCTGAGGACAATAATTGCTCTCTATGAGTATTAGTATTATCTAACACACTTGTTCACCAAAAGTAACAGACTGATTAGTTGGATTCCTTCTGAATGATCATAGGACTTTGGGGCTAATTATTCTATGTGCTAAAAAAAGGATCTAAGATTACTGAACAATATATCCTGTTTTCCTGTACAGTACTGAACTATAAGGTATACACTTTTTTACTGTGTAAAGATATAACTTATCATTCAGTAAATTCTCTACCTTGAACGATGAAACTGTTTACAGCTTAAGAAAACTAATGAAATTTTGTTAGTTTGAGTCAAACTAGCGAAACTAAATATTCAGATGTTTGTTGCTAATGGAAAATTCTCTACTGGTGAAAACGTAGGAGAAGAATATAACCCATTCTTCTACCACCTCCACTCCCTGGTGGCCAGAACATAATTAGAGATGATGTGAAAAGGCATCCATCTAAGGGATACCAGAATGGTGTTATATATTGACAAAAGGAATTTTTTGTTTTTCAAAATTGCCTCATATATGAAGTTGTCATTTTTGGAAGAACCAGAATATTTGTACCAAATGCCTTCTCTGAGGTAGTCACACTAGAAAGGAAAATATGTAGAAAACACTAATTTCTGCCTTACAGAAATAGGAACATTGTTTCATTAACTCTTCACTATTAAGTGCATTCCAAATATATTAATGAAATATCCTCTCATAAATAAAAGAAGGGAACAATAACAAAATTTACATTGTGGAGTTGGCCTGACATTTAATAAGACAGATTAAGTGAACCCTTAAGCTGAATGTTTGCACTCTTGTGTAGAAATAATATTTAAACATTCTTTTATCCCTAGTAAAAATAATACAGAATTAGCCCATGCCTCTTAATTGCAAGATTATCAAAGAGTTTTTTATGCATATTCATGTTTGTCAGCTTTTCAGAAGAATTTACCAATGGGACCATGCTCAATCAACTAAGTATACCTTCTGTTGGGCCAAGTATATTTCTCTGTCTAAATTTGTTAACCAAAACACTTAATTTTTTTTGACATCAAGGCTTCATATACAGAATCATCTCCCTTCTATCTACTTGGAATGTTCAAGACATGCAAAGTTAAAGCTGATGTTTCTTCTCATGAGAAGTACTAAATTCAAACACAAAATATTTTGGAAAGTCCTCTTCCTTTGGGATAAGCATAAAAAGTCTATGTCATGTTTTTTTAAGCCCTAATATTTCAGTGAAAATAAATTCACATATATCTGTACTGCAGAGAGTAAAAAGATTCACAATCATAAATGCTGATCCCACTTTATACTATTTTTTTGGAATAGGACAAAGAATTGAGCTCTGGCATCCATGGGAAAACAAGGAAAAAGAATATTCAGGAAGAACAAGCACTGGCTTTGTTTCCAGGTCACAAATAAAGGCTAAATCAAATATCTGCGTGCATGTGTAGTTTGTCTTCATAAGATGGGCCTGGTCCTGTAGCAAAAGAAAGAAAATGAATCATTCAATAGGCAAGATAGCAGGACAAAAACAGCTCTGGGAAAATATCTACTTCTTCAACATAGTATTTGTTAGGATAATGAGCTTTATTCACCAAAACCACAAAATTAGTTATAGGATATGGTTGTTATAAAAAGTATTAAACATTATTCGTCAAGTTGTGATGAACCTTCCTGAAATAAAAGGGAATCTTTTCTATGAAAAATTAGCCAAGAAATGCAATAAGCACCGTGATTCCCACCGAAGAGAAACCAAATACACCATGTAAAGAGAAAATAGCATAATACACAAACTTTAAAATTTTATTATAAGAAATATACATACTAAAGTCAAATATTAAAATTGATAAAAAGTCTGAAATAATGGCATGATGTTTGTATTTTTTAAAAAATTCAAAATACTACTTATCCAAAAAATGGAAGAAAGCATGAAAGACCTATGTATCATGCCATGTTTTAGTAGAGATATTTTTATTTTTTCCACTTAGTAAAACATTTGCCATAAGTTGTCATAAATAGCCTTTATATGTATCTTCTATTCTATCTCTTCAGGATATTTATAATACAATATGTCTTTGAATACTTATTTAGACCTTCATGTTATTTCTATTTTTCTATAACTCATAAAATAATACAAGGTTTTCCTTTTTTGGTCACAAATGTGTGTATATTTACTATAATCATATTAAAACAGAAAATCATTCAAACTCAACTATTTTATAAATGTAGATAGTAAATCAGAAAGTTCAATTATCCCTCAAAGTCTTAAATGAATTTATAAAATTTATAGACAGACCCTCATTAACATTTTTTCAGAAAATTATCTAAATGCCCATTTTAATAGAAAAATAATCTGTCATATTATTCTGCCCAGTTAATCACAAATAAACCTTGGGTTTTAAACACTTTTCATTTTCTTTTACTCCTAGAACTAATCTGTGATATTGTAGAAATTATAAAAGGCAGGTTAAAATCATTAATTATGTGAACCTGTGAAGAACCATAGAGATGAACGATATTCTTCAAAATGTAGCCATGTTTCCAGTACCAGGCATCAATTACCTCTAGTTCATAAGGCTTTAATTCCAATTACAAAGCTGTTGGTTACTGACAAGCCATGTATGTCAGTAATACACCCTGAGGTTATAGTATCAAGCTGGTCATAGTTATGTTTCATAGGCATAGCTGGGTTGCCCTGTTGTTTGCATCTCTCCTTTGGATGCAAACTCTTATGGACTGAACTATGATGATTAGTCCTCAGGAAGTAACTTTAGACCAGATCCAGTTTGGGTGACTTTGAGCCTTATCTCTGAAGTACATGGTACATTCAGTAATAGTGCTAATCTCTCACATCTAGGGTGGAAACCAAGTTCATTAGCAGTAGCTACAAACTTTTAGGAGTACCTTGGAAAACCCTGATCAATTGGCAGGTGGGGAGCACTCTCATAGAAGGGGGAGGGGAAGGGTATAGGGGATTTGTGGAGAAGAAACTGGGAAAGGAAAGAATATTTGAAATGTAAATAAATAAAATGAGCAATAAAAAAACTCAAAAAAAAATCCTCAAAAGAGGGCCTCTCCTGATTATGCTGAGGTTTTATAAAATAAAATGAATGTAGTGGGAAGATTCTTGACCCAGATTGAAAAAAAAGGTATTTAATCTATATGTGTATGTTTGTACACATAACTTACATGTTCTGCAAGGTATTTTACACAATTAATAGTGAGATTGATTATGACATTCTTGGGTACCCTTACTGTTGTTTTACCCTCTTCTCTCCTTCATCTATATTTATGCCCCTATCAATACAGGTTTTTCTTAAGCATCCATGCTGTCTTCAAAATAAGTTGAAGAGAAAGGATTTTTTAATTACAAAGAAAGCACTTAATTGTCATAATGTGATTGCACTAATAATAGATATCAGGGCTTGATAAATGCTAGAAAATTTATTTTCTTTGAACCACATCTCAGGCTTATTATTTAGTAAGTTTTCACACATACAATGTGTCCTGGTCCATAAAAAACACATACAAAAATCTTAAGAAGAGAAAGCTAAGATGAATATCCTGAGATTTTAGTGAAAAAATTAATTTTGTTGCCTAGCTTAGCTGTCACTCAAATGATGGGGGTCTCTTTCTTTTGAGTTTCTATCCACCTGTGGATAAGCTTTTTCCATCTAAATTCAGATATAGTACCCTCTCTGTCACCATAAAGTTTAGGTTGAAAGGCCAATGTGAAATCAAAGGAATCCAGAGGTATTCACTCAACTGCACTACCTTTCTTGAGATGCGTGCAAAGTTTCTACCACTGCCTTAAAATTGGTAAAAGCATAACCACAGTTCTGTTTCACAGTAAAGCTTCACAAATCAGGGTGAAGTCTCTCAACAGGTAGAAAATGAGAATTGTTTGAGTCAATGATATGAAAATGAAGGTTTACATTACCTAATATTTTATAGCCCTATTTCCTAGGATAAATGTGTCACTTTATGAAGGTACAGACAGTTTCAAGAAACTACAGAATTTCCAACCATTTTAATATTAATAATGTAATTAATATTGTAATAATAATAAATATTATGACTTTTTGTATTGTATAAATTGTATAAATGTCATATGCCAGAAAATGGAACTCAACTTTACACCAAAACTATAAAAAACTTGTAGCAGCTACTGTGATTTTTTTTTTAAAAAAAATCTCCAATTCTATATGCAGTATTCAATATAAATGGATTGTCTGTCCCTATCCAGCACCTAAGACATAATCCTGCATACAACTCTGTATAAGACAGAAAGATAAAACTTGTGCACAATATATGTCTCATACTTCAAATCACGTGGTGAGTTTTGACAGTTACATTTTATCTTGTTGAAGATAAACATACAATTCTGAAATGACATTGAAGGAACACTTTCCTGAGGCAACCTGATTCAATATTGTGGGGTTAGCAGAAGATCCTGAGTTTCAGGTCCCTTTCTCTATCATTTTAATATAATTTATATGATCATGCTGATAGAGAAACTTGGAATGATGGTGACAGTTCTACTAGCCTCCCAACTCATACTCCCATATATTTTTCCCGAATAACTTCACTCTGATGGACTGTACTTATGCCTTAGTAGTCACTCCCAAAATAATGAACATGTTTCTAACAAGAAATGGCATTATAGTCTACAAAGTATGTGTTTCCTAGCTGTTCTTTGTAGCCTTTGCTACTATTGAAAGTTTTATCCTGGACTCAATGTCCTTTGACTGTCATACAACAGTGTGCAAAAACCCTTGTATTACTTATCTCCATGACAAGTATAAATGTGTTGTAATGATAATTGTCTCCTACATTGTGGACTGCTGCAATCCACCATTCATGTTGCCTTTACTTTTTGCCTGTTCTTCCCTCATCTAATGTAATTAATACTTTTTCTATAACATATCTTCTTATTTTTCTCATTCTAATATCCACATAAATAAGAGTGTAGTTTTTATGTTGACTTTATTAGATTTTGTCTTCACTATGTTCATTACCTTGAACTATTTATATCTGATGTTCATAATTATCCTGAGGATGCACTGAGCTGAGGGACAGAAGAAGGCTTACTTCTCTCATGCATCCTGCATTACCACTGTGCCTATCTTTTCTTGAACAATCAACTTCATGCACTTAAAGCTCAACTGAAGTCATTCCATGGACACAGACAAAACTATACCATGATCATCCTGAATTCTCTTGTCTACAGCCTGAGGAACAAGATGTCAAGAGTGCATGCAATGAAGCAAAGTCTAAATTTAGCTAAGTCAGTTAATTACAAATTGGTTCTAAACAATGGAAACTTTCATTAAATATTTATTATCTCATAATAAGTTTTCCTAAATTATTTCTTGTATATTTCTTTTTTTACTCCTTTACACGTGATCTCTGTAACTTCCTTCTTTGGGTATAAGTAACTTTTTTTCAGTTTTACAAACAGTAAGAAACACCTTAGTACAATTTTACAACATATAAATAGCTTAGGTCCGATATGTGCTTTCTGGAAGCTGAGCACCACACCCCACATCACTTGCAGGTTCCTGCCTTCCTTCATGTTGCACTGTTCATCAGTGGTTCTGGCTCTGTGGCCAGTTGGAGAGGCTGAAGAAAAGGTCCAGCAGCCCAGTCCAGATCTTCAACTCTTCATGTGCTAGCCTGCCCTTGTCATCTGCTGGGGTTATGGCTGCTATGGAAGGACCACTCTTCATGGGTCAGGCCAGCAAAGAAGGAATGCAGCAAAGCTTCTGCCAGAGTGATGTGCTGAGCAGGATCGAACTCTTAACATACTCATCAGGCCAAACAGCTGCACATGCTCCATAGAGTCCTGGATCATGTAACTCCTCAGAGGTTTGCAGTTCTCCTTCACATACCACCCATCAGAGCTGTTCTCATCCCAAACTAGGCCCCCTTTATAGAACTATTTCTGTTCCTCCCATGGGGCTGCAAACCCCCTTGGTGGGACATCAATGAGAGGGGAGGCCTTTGACCTTTTGAAGGCTCTATGTCCCAGTGTAGGGAAATCCAAAGACAGGGGAGTGGAAGTTAGTGGGTTAGTGAACAGAGGGAGGGGGAATGGAATAGAGGGCATTTCAGAGGAGAAATGGGAAAAGGGGGATAAAATTTGAAATGTAAATAAAGAAAATATCTAATTAAAAATAAAGATAATTTTACAGAAAAAAAGAAATATTTGTGCTTCTTGGTACCATGGATCATGTGTGATGGGATGGATCCTCTATTTTCATGGGTCTGGAATAGTGTAAAGCTATGGTAGTACTCAAAGAGAATGAAGCCAATATTCCAGACATTACAGGGCTATGTTTAGCCCAGCTCAAGAATCACCTCAGGTAGGTGGTAGTGATGGGTGGTCACAATGGTGGTGTGATGTTCATGGTCAAATGTGGTACTGCCAAAGTCTGCCACTCATATTCTGGTGTTCTTCAGTGACTTTTCCTCACAGCTCTTGTGCTCATTGTAGAGGGTTTCAAACTCAGAATTCACAAACAAGATGTTCTCTGGCTTCAAGTCTGTGTGGGTCAGCTTGTTCTCATGTAGAAATCTAAGGGCATGACAGAGCTCGTAGTCCATGTATCTGGTATGTTGTAGGGGATAAGGCTGGAAATTATTCTCCTTCAGGAACTCAAAAATATTCTTGCCCAGAGCTCAAAGGCAGTAAACATATGACCATGGAAACTCAACCAGTCAGACATCGGGACACAAAGGAATTTATTTGTCTTTCTCCTTGATTATTTTGAGAACATTAATTTCTAGATGAACAGCCTCCTGGTACTTGCCTACAGTATGGATGATCTTCAGGATAATTTATGACTGTCCACTGGCATGAGCCAAACACTCCACCACCTTGCCAAAACGTGCCTTCACTCAGGTTCCCCACGATCTCTTATTATTCTTGGAGTCAATAGCTGATCCAGCACACCAGGTTGCCCTCCTGTCATCTTCCACACTCTGACTGCTGTGCTAACTGCTCTGCTGGCTTCTTGAGGAGGCGCTGCTACAAGACCTAGTTACAGCCTTTGTGACAGTGGTGTGCATGCCCGCGGGTATGGTAATGGCACCCTCTTTTTGACCATCTCCGATGTTGAGATTGTGAAGACCCATAGTAGTCCTCTGCAGAGGATTGGCTGTGCTCTTCACACTGATATGTATCATTGTCACGAATTCCCCTGTACCTCTGTTGATAGGGTGTATGATCATGGCTTCTGGACCATGATCTCTGTAGTCGAGGCTCTCTTCAGGGTGGGTATCTTAGTGGGCTTTCATGCTCTATGCTGTAAGACTGCCTCTTTTTCAAGCGGTAGCTCAGGTATGGATCTGGTTCTGAGGAACCGTATCACTTACAGTAATGCATAGTGTCCCAGGCTACTGCTGTGGCTATGTCCCTGGATAAAAGTAACTTAAAATAGATTTTTTTAATGTTTATAGGACTAAAAAGCAGTTCAGTTGCAAAATCAAGATTATAATGCTATATACCTCCAGCATTCCAGTGTAACAATTGGCATGAATTTTTTTTAAAAATCTAATCCCACATGTCAATGATATTTTCAATTATGGATATTTAAAATAACCAGTTTTCATTTTTTCAAATTATGTTTTGTTTATTTGGCATGCACTCATGAGTCGTGTGTGTGTGTGCATGTGTGTGTGTGTGTGTGTGTGTGTGTGTGTGTGTCTGCATGTTTATGTGTATAAACTGTGTTTTCTCCACTATTGTGGAATCTAACACCTAGGAACTATAAACTTAAACAAACTCTTTTCTCTATAAATTGTTTTTAGTCATGATGCCTTATCAAAGCAACAGAAAAGTGATTAATAGCACTCATATTATAAAAGGAAGATAAGAAATTATGGTAATGGGGGAAAAGGTTTGAATAAGGTAGGATCCTTTGCCCCCAAGATCTAATCTGCTTTTGCTGGGGAAAAATGCAAGAAACTTCATGTGATAAAGACCAATGACTCTTGGATACAGAATGTGTCCAAATGTGTCTCACCAAATGGCTGTGCCACCCTCCAAGCAGAAGATTGTTAATGGAAACAGTTGGTGCATGACTTCATGGATAGACCATCTTAATACATGTACCATTTCTTAAATGAATGTAAACTGTTCTCTGTGGGCTGAAAATGAAGACAATCACTC
Organism: Montemys delectorum; assembly: GCA_019843815.1. Taxonomy (NCBI): domain Eukaryota; kingdom Metazoa; phylum Chordata; class Mammalia; order Rodentia; family Muridae; genus Montemys; species Montemys delectorum. Next base: position 6,255 of record JADRCD010233847.1, on the reverse strand, counting down.
AAGTCAAATAGCTTTGACCATAACAAGAAATCTGTATCCAAAAATCTTGTCTATAATTCATTCTTTAGCACAGTAGAACTTTCAACTCTTAGCTTAGCTATGATGGAGATAAAAATCCTTCGGTGATGTGAGGGTCATTGAAGTACAACCTTATTACAATGAACTCTAGTGTCTAAAAATTGTTCTTATTTTTGGCTTGTACCACATTAAGAGCCAAGATTTTAAGTTCTACTAAAAACAATACAAAACAAACAAACAAAAAGAATTTATCTATTTATGTTCATTTAAAAACTACTACTAGTGATGTATTATTTTAAAATATACAGTTACTATGTTTAGAGTTATTTAAAATTTATATTGAGAAAAACATGTATCTTCAGTATTGCTGTAGACAAGCATCTACATAAGAATGTTCAATTGATGAATGTTTTATATCAAACAATCTTATAATACTCAAAAAAGGGTATCTTGTCAAAGACAGTAAGTACATATATCAAAAAGACACATTCATAGAGACACTTCAATCAAGACTGTCAAAGACAGTAACTATAATGTGCCTATATAGCATTGACATATAACCTAATGTTCTTCATGCTCTACTGTTCTGAATAATATACTCTTTAAATCCACCTTGCAACTGTGTATACTGAAATAAAATTCTTTAACTTTTGCCCTTGTAATAATACATATTTTAGGGTAGCATTGAGAAAGAGAGAAAGAGAAAGAGAGAGAGAGAGAGAGAGAGAGAGAGAGATCTCAGAAGAATAGACATATAAACACACAGAGAATTTAATATATCTCTTTTTTGAGAAGCTTTTACTTGTCACATTAGGCTTTTTAATTCAGGATTTTTGGAGCACTTTCCTTTCTTTCCTTAAGAAATATAACTTTGCATCATTTTCTTTTCTTGAAATTAATTTCCCCATTAAAGTTATAAATCCAAGTTTTGCCTATGTACATACAAGAGTCTTTGTCTGACCTTAGCATAAAATTTTCTTTCATCATTTTTGTTAAGAAAATATCCACTTTTGCTTTTACAACCACAATATTAATATTAATATTTTACAGATAGAGGTACAGCATATAATTTGATGATATAATGTAGATATATAAAATAAGTGACCATTTTGGGGTATAATTTGCATATTTATCACTTTATTTATCTATCATTTTTGGCTTTGAGAACATTAAAAACATAACTTTCCATTTTTAAATAATACAACAATATATGATGTAGTTAAATTACATGGGTCAGTTATATCTTTTAAAGATTAGGAGAACTGATCTCCTAATCTCAAGTCCCCTAGTGAAACTTTCAGTAGCTTTAGAGACACAGCTCCTTAACACACTCGAATCTGTCTGGGGAGATCCATGTAGTTAAAGAATTTTGTTTCAGTAAACACAGTTGCAAGGTAGATTTGAAGAGAATATTATTCAGAACAGTAGAGCATGAAGAATATGCTCAAATATATTAAATTAGTAAATTTTAAACAATAAACATATAATAATAATTGCAAAGAAGTATACTATCATATATTATGTTATTGTTCTCCCTAACTTGTTTGTAGCCAAGCTTATTTTATAATTCCAGGTGCTATTCTCTGAAATTCTCTTCCCCAACATACTCATAAACCCTCCCAGACAAAATGTTAACAGGCTTCTGAAGTGCTAGTTTGAATGACTAGGGTAGAATCATGAAACTCTAGAGATGGCAACTCTCATGTTATTGCTCCCAATGAGATATTTGCAAATCCTCCACTATGTCACTTTCAAGGACATTAGAAAGTACTTCAGAAGCATGTATCCTACATAGTACTCCCATAAACTCTCTCTGAGGCCCAAGAAATATAGTGGAGGAAATGGCAGAAAGAATCTAAGAACTTAGGCCTAGAGATTGGAAAAGGATTGGGTGAAATAAAATCACATGGAGAGAAGGAATTGAGATGGAATTCATGGTTTGCTTTCTTATCCATGCCTGGAATGTGAGGTTCTACATGGCTTGGAGGAATTTGGATATGTTATAGGAAAATCTTTTGGGTTGAGGGACAGCCACACTTGGCTAGGAAGCTGTGTGGGTGGGATTCAAGCTAGGTCTGGAGATTTGTGGAAAATGTGTGAATAGGTCTGTTAGGGAAAATCACCTGGCTAGCCATAGAGAAGAATTTATTAAGTCTCAAGGAGCTTGGGGACTCTTATGGAAGAATAGGTGGAAGGATTTCAGTCCACAAGGGGATAGGAATTTCACAGGAAGATTAACAGAATCAACTATCCTGGACCCTTGGGGGTCTCTGAGTCTGAATCAATAACCAAAGAACATGCAGGGCTGGACCTAGGCCTCCTTGCACATATCTAGCATATGTAGAGCATAGACATCATGTGGGTCTTGAATAACTGGAACAGGAGCTTTCCCAACATCTGTTGCCTTTTCACAGGGTGTATCCTTCTAGCCTGGCTTTATTGTGTGGACTCCATAGGAGAGGAAGTTTCTAGCCTCACAGAGATTTGAAATGCTATGGTGAGGGGATACCAGGGGTCCCCACCTACTCAGAAGAGAAAAGGAGGAGGGATGTGGGAAGGTTGTGGGAGGAGGTGAATAAGAAGAGGTCAGTGAGCTGGATATAAGTTGAATTGTAAAAGAAGAATAAATAAAAGTAAAAAATAGAGAAACACATATACCCAAATAATGTTCTATGTGATAACATGAATATCTTCTTTATAATGCTTAAAATGAAAGAATAAAAGTTCTAGCTCTGAACCTTTGAGTAAATTTGATATCAGAATGCTTGTATAAGTTGCTAAAGTTGCCTAAGAGGGGAAAATTAAAGGATTTTAAGTTCGTTTCTTGTTTGTTTGTTGTTTCTCTGTTCAGCCTGATTGTGGACACCTGTGTTTGATAACTGGAGGCTTTTTCATCTCAGTGTATATTCCCCAAGGTCTTCATAAGTATTGTTAGAAAAAAATGCAAACACTATCTTCTGCAATGTTAATCAAGGCCAGGCTAAAAACCAATGTGAGTTCATTAGTCTCCAGAGAAACCTACTAACATCTACTGCTCCCCATGAGATACATGATTAGCTTCTGGTTATGTTTTCATATTCACAATATTATAAGAAAAATATTCCATTTCACAGCAGAGCTCTACCAGTGGAGAAGGGATTTTCTAGTTGTGTATGTTAGGTCAATGCTCTGGATATCAAATATCACACAGCTTTCCTTTTTACTCCTATTTTTCTGTCCCTAGGACAACAGTAAGTATTAAAAATATGTAAATATAGGTAGGCAGAACTATAAATGGATATAAAATACCAGGTTATTTTTATATTGATTCATAGGTGCAAAGAAAACAAGTAAAGTTAATATCTAAAAAGGCAAAGCAGTGGGTCCAGAGAACAATGATTATTTATAATGTTCTCACTCTTGTTCCATTGCTGTTCTTACAAGCATGTTGTACTAGAACAGCCAGAATTCTACTCTAAAGACTTTTAGATCCTGGAGTGATGGTTTCACTCTAGAGGGAGACTGTGTTCTAATTTTCTAATATTTAAAATATTCTACATGATCATACAACCAAACCTCACTTTTAATTTCAGAAGTTTGTAAAACTTTCAACATCTATTTAAATATATCAGTTACTATGTTCCTTTTCCTGACAGTATCAACTTTTAGACATAAATATTATAAGCTACCATGCAGAAGATGCAAGGAAAAGATAATCAAGGATTAGATACATAATGGCTATGACTTATATCATTTTGAAAAGTTAGTATCCTTCATAGCTGCAAAAAATTACACATTCCTTTTAATGTAAGTACAGGTATATCCCATGAAGAGAAAGGAAGATTTGCATATTGGTCATTTAAATGAATAAGAATATATTATCTGATGCCTTGAATATAAAAGGCTTTTAATGTGGAGAAATAAGTATGCTTAAGATTTTCAAGTTGGAAGTAGCTCTCAAGTTAGGTAGGGTCATATGAAATTATAGTTACATTTTAAGGTGTCACATGATCCACCACAGTACTGGTACAACAATATACACCCTGTAATATACTATATTTATGGTTAACACATTATGAAGAGAGAGCAAAGGTAGCTATACATTAGTTTTTGCCCTATTCTCCCTCAAACACTAAGATAACAAACTTGTGTGGTGGTAATAGAAAATAGCAGAATATGTAAAATAATAAAATAAAATAAGATAAAGCCCATTAGATGTGATGAAAACATTTAAAAATAATTCTAATTTTTGAAAAACTATGACCATAGGTTGTCAAGCAAAAGATTATTGTGATATATCTAAACTTCACAATGAACACGGCCCATATATCTGGAAGTTATCATTTAGACCAGTGTTAAAAAGAAATAATTTAATGAAAGACCTTAGCAACTTGGATATAAAACTGAGTACTTATGAAGCAGTACCTAAAATTACTGCATAGCAACAGCTAGTGTATTAAACTTGATGGAAGTATGAGAGACGGGAAATACAATACATAGGTTTTGTTAGTAACAAAAAAAAAAAACAAGGAATAATTGAATGTTCATATATTACTCTTGTTTCAAAGTAAGATTCTCATGCACATCTGAGAAAATATGCTTGTAAGATTTTTCAAAATACAAATTTGTCCTTTATATGTTACTGAAAAAACTATTTTCATTTACCAGAAAACTGAAATAAGACCTAGATTTATAATAGAGTTCCCTATTGGCAGCAATGAAGTGACAGTTTCCATTTGATTCACCACTGGGTAAGTAACTCCATTTAGGACATTCCTACCAAGAACTCAGATTAGATCATTTCACACTGGACAAGATACTGACATATAAATAAGAGAATGTGAACATCTTAAAATCTCTTGGTAATGATCAAATATAATATTTTTATTTCATCCCAGGAGCCTGTCATAATTTCCATACAAAAGTGATGCAGAATAATTCAGAACTGACTGACTTTATTCTTATTGGGTTAATAGATGCCCCATTTATGCAAGTTCCTTTATTTATCATCTTCACTCTCATTTATTTGACCACATTGATTGGGAATCTTGGGATGATTTTGTTGATTTTCTTGGACTCCCGACTCCACACTCCCATGTACTTTTTCCTCAGTAATCTCTCCTTAGTGGACTGTGTTTATGCCTCAGCTGTCACTCCCAAGGTAATAGAAGGGTTTCTCACAGAAGATAAGACCATATCCTACAATGCATGTGCTGCCCAGATGTTCTTCTTTGCAGCCTTTGCTACTATTGAGAGTTTTATCCTGGCCTCAATGGCCTATGACCGTCATGCAGCAGTGTGCAAACCCTTACATTACGCCACCACTATGACAACAGCAAAATGTGCCCTGCTTCTTGCTGGATCTTACATCAGTGGACTCTTACAATCTTCGATCCATGTTGCCTTTACTTTCCATCTCTCCTTTTGTCATTCCAATGTGATAAACCACTTTTTTTGTGATATTCCTCCACTATTAGCTCTTTCTTGCTCCAGTATTTACAGAAATGAAATTGTACTCTTCATGTTGGCAGCATTCAGTGTTGCTTTTACTCTATTGGTTATCTTGATCTCTTACTTATTCATTTTTCTTGCGATTCTGAGAATGCACTCTGCTGAGAGCCGGAAGAAGGCCTTTTCCACCTGCGCATCCCACCTTACCACTGTTTCCATCTTCTATGGCACAATTATCTTCATGTACTTACAGCCCAGCTCCAGTCACTCCATGGACACTGACAAAATGGCATCTGTGTTCTACACCATGGTCATTCCCATGCTGAACCCTCTTGTCTATAGCCTGAGAAATAAAGAAGTCAAGAATGCATTCAATAAAGTTGCTGGAAAAGCATTGTCTTCACTGGGATTAGTCAATTAACTGTAAAATATCTTGTAGTTCAGGGTATATTCATTACAAGTATTTCTGTTCATTTCTTTTGGAGTCTGACATTATATAACTGATTTTTGGATATGTTATTGTAGAAATTAGGTGATTTAATTTAAAAATCTGAATTCTAATCCTAGATACTAGAATACCCAACATTGCACCATGCTTCATGGTTAGCTGTGGTTTTACAATTACTTCCTCAGTACCAATCAAACTTAAATTTTCCCAGAATCAGAAATTTATAAGTGTTACAAAGGCAAGTCCCTAGAACAATAAAAGTACAGTAATGTTGGAGAGAGGAGACTCTCAAACCACACTTCCTGAAAGTTTCTTATTGGGTTATAGTAGTTCGTATTTTCCCTGAATGGTCACCCATT
>JADRCD010233846.1:0-16015 GCA_019843815.1 Montemys delectorum | reverse complement strand
TTTTTTTTCAAGACAGGGTTTCTCTAAGATACCACAGTCTTGGGCAATGAGAGTAAAGGAATGAATGAAGCCATAACCAAGGGCATGCATATCCAAGCCTTAAGCTTGGAGCTTTGCTTCTTTAATATTAAATGCCTATCTATGAAACAAATCTCAACTCTATGACAGCAGCCTTTACAGCAAATACTGATTGTTCTCATCTGCTGGAAGAGGCTCCAATCAGACCCTCCGACAAGAAGGCTCCACTCCCTTCTCTCGTCCCCATAATTTCTCTTTCTTTCTATGCTGCCCATGTGCCTCTACAGCCCCTTTTCTACTGCCAGGAACACTGAGCCCTGTGGGTGGTGCTGGATGCTGGTGTTCGTGTTTCACCCAGGTGTGTGCAATGATCCTCCATCCTTAAAACCGAATCCAAAGCTGCTTGCCAAGTGCGGTCTGTCAGGACTGAAAAGATGACTCAGCAGTTAAGAGGAACAGAGGACCCGGATTTGGTTCCTAGAACCCAATGGAGGCTCACAATTATTTCCAACTGTAACTCCAGGGGTCCGTTCTGCCCTCTTGGGCATGCACATCACACATATAAAATAGTATGTAGAAATCTTTTTTTAAAAAATAGAGTCTTTTATGGCAAGACACAATCTGGAAAACTATGTTTGCACAACATGAAGTAACTTAAGGCAGGGCACACAGCCTGGTCACAATAGTGGAGTAAATCAGTTTTTTGTTTTTTTTGTTTTTGTTTTTGTTTTTTGTTTTTGTTGTTGTTTTTAATTTTGAGACGGCATCTGCTATGTAGCTCAGGTTGGCTCGAAACTCCCAATTAGATGAAGCTGACCTTAAACTCAAAGTCAAAATTCTCCTGTCTTAGCCTCCCAAGTACTAGGAAGTCTCTGCTAAATGCAGTTCAGAAGTTGAATTTTTGAAGAGCAAGTCTGACTTGCAGAAGATTCCAGAATGCTGAGGTTTTGGTGGAAAGAAGCGATTTATATACAACCTAACCTAAAGCCAGCTGTATGGCCTTGCCTTTGCTTAACCAGACTGTAAAGGCAGGGTCTAGACACTGTGCAGACAGTGAGTTCATGCTTCGTCTCCACAGGGGACAGTTTTCTACTTTTCTGCTCCAGCCTCCAGTCCATTTGGCTTGCACCCCAAGTACCAATGTCTCTCCTGGTACTCTTCTTGGATCTCCCCATGCTTCAGATATACAGCCACTTCCCAGACTACCCGGAAGGAGACCTAGATTCTGGCTTATGTTTTCCAGGTTGTTTATCTCTGACAGGCCCTGGCTCTGTGTCTGGCTCCGTAGGAGGCTCTCTCCATGTTCAGTGTCGATATACACCATCATATAAGGGCTATATAAAATACTGGTGCCGAGGACCGCATGACACAACGTGTAAAACTATTGTAGAAACTGACGGAAGTGAGAAAGAAAAGAAGAGTGGCCGAGTGTCCATCAGAGACTATGCTGCGAACTCCACCATCATGGTGATTGTGGAGAACCTTAGCGAAGACGACACTGGGTCATACTGGTGCAAGATTCAGACTTCCTTTATCTGGGATTCGTGGTCTCGTGACCCATCAGTCCATGTAAAGGTGCATGTTTTCCCAGGTAAGACCACTCGGGCTCCGGCCACGGAGCTTTTAGGGATTATCTGCCTGTACTTGGGACATGTGTGGGCACTGTCTTGAAATGTGCCGCTTAGTGTGGTCATCTCAGCCAGGTTGGGAAAAGAGTGTGCAATAGACATGTGGAAAGATGGCTGGCCTTTCAGCCATGGCTGGAGGAGGGACACGGTATAGGTCACATAAGTAGTCTGACATCTGATGTCTCTAGGAGGAGCTGAGGAACAACCCATGTCCTCCTTGGTGGCGGGTTCAAGTGATCTTCAATTGTTCAGATATGAAGGATGCTTGGCGATCTACCATGGCCTCTGGGAGGATCCTTGGGCCACACTGAGCTGTATTTCTTCATACTCTCTCATAGGCTTCTCACCAGTTGGCAGGGAGGCAGGGACCCCTGAGAGACCTCTCTACCCTCCCTCAGGCAGAGTCAGACAGGGATGGGAAGAAAGTCTGAGATGACACAGACGGCCAGTCTTGGGCAAGAAGACTCCTTCAGCCCTTGAGAGCCCCACTCAGGATGTGGCTGAAGTTTGGCTTAAAGCACTTCTCAAAACTTCCACTGTGAATCTATGAGTCTGTGTGACATCAGATCCACACAGATACTCAGTACAGGCTGGGGACCAAGCAGTGACCTGCTGTCTATCTTTATCTCCAATAGCCACAACCCTCATGGAGACTACACTCCCAGCCACAACTGCTATCCTCCCACTGGCGAATTCTGGACAGAACCTGAGGATTAGTACTAATGCGATGTTCATCTTCCAACTGTGGTAAGGACCCAAGGCCTGGGGAGAGTCAGTAGCTGTAGGATTGTGGGGATCAGCAGTGAAGTTGTACCTCGTATTGGGGAAACCTTATGATTGAGTGATATCCCCCCCACTCTGATCACAGTTTTCACTTTCTGCAAGCCTCCCCATGGATGCCAAGGATGGAGGAGGGACTCAAGGGACACAGGCTTGAGGCAGACTCTGTGTTTAACAGATTTACATAGCCTTCCCATTTCCCCACCAGACTCTGGAGTTGGAGTCCTAGCTCTGTGTCTCTTTCGAAAGTCACTGTTGAGGGCCAGGGCGATGGCTCGGTGAATAAAGTTGCTTGATACCAAGTCTAAGAACCTTAGTTCAAGCTCTGAGCCCCACCCATAAATAAGTAAGTGTAAAGGTCATTGTTCAGCTGGGGTTCTTGCTCCTAGGAGCTTCTCATGAAGTATGTAAAGGAATAGGCTGAGCTCTGGACTAAAGTCTACATTTGTTTTTCCTTCTTAGAAATACTCAGAGAGGGCCAGGATGTCTCTAGGCCCCAAGGGAGGGAAATTCAGGAGAACTAGTTTCAGGAAGTCAACTGAAGGCTAGGGATGTAGCTTCGTCACTAGGGTGCCTGCCTAACATGCACAAAACCCAGAGTTTGATCCCCAGAAATGCATAGATTGCGTGCTGTGGTACACATCTGTAATTAACAGCACTAGGGAATCGATAGTAAACTAAACAGAAGTTCAAATTCATAAGTACATCATAAAACCAGCTTGTGTTACATGAGCTCTGCCCCACCACCAATAAAGTCATTTAATAATAAAGAGATAGTAGGTAGCTCTGGGCCATTCTTTTAAAAAAGCATACCTAGCTAGAACCTTTCCTCTCTTCACCCATCTCCTCTCTGTAACAACAGACCAGGGGTGGAAGGAGCACGGGAGATCTTTTTGAGTCAGTCCCTAGTCTGTTTCTGGATCATTTGGGCCTTTGGAAATGTGGAAAGAGGCATGTTGGTCCCGGATCCTCTCCTTGAACTTATCTTCCATCTTCACATGCCTGCAGGTCCCTGATGAGCAGCATCCACTTCCAGGTCCTGGTCTTCCTGAAGCTGCCTCTGTTTCTGAGCATGCTCTGTGCTATCTTCTGGGTGAACAGGCTCTGGGGGATTCCTGGGGGACCCGCCCAAGAGCTATGAAGTGAAGCATCCTAGGAGCTCTGGGAGGGACTCAGCCCTGCAGACTATGTGAGAGACACATCAGATTCTGGATCGACTCTGCTCAGAGGCAGCAGTGCCTGGATTCTGTTCTTCATTGTTATGTGTTTCAAGGGGGGGCTGATTATCAGAGTCTTGGATATCAGACTTCTGTGGTGTCTTCAAGGTAAATGAAGGAACGAGGCCGGGAGTAATGGCACATGCCGTTAATCCCATCACTGGAGAGGCAGAGCCAAGTGAATTTCTGTGAGTTAAAGGCCAGCCTGGTCTATGTAGTGAGTTCCTGGACATCCAGGGCTAAATAATAGACTCTGTCTCAAATACCCCCTGCCCCAAAGGAGGAAACAAGACTCTACTGTGCCCTATGTCAGTCTGCCTTTCCCTTCTCCAAACTTCCTGGATTCTGCTCTCATGTCAGCTCCAAAGGGTAAGAATACTCTCCAAGTTTCTTGAACAGAAGTCTATCCCCTCGGTCTTCTCAGTGCCATAAAAGCATCCCAGGCCATTGTCTCCAATGTCAATGATCACCTCCTTACTACAGAGAAGAGGTTCCCGAGGAACATGTCCCTCGCAGACTTGGCTCACAGGCTGTGCCCCCTCTTCTAGAACAATCCTAAAGGATTTGGCTTCTGGTAGAGAGTTTCCACTGCCGACTCTCCCAAGCACACAGCATTCTTTGACCTCATCTGATCCTTTTAGCTCACTATGATCTCAAAGCCTCCTTATGTCCCCACAGCCAGAAAGCTTGTCAAGAGTTCAACACATGCTTGGCTGGAATGAAGGTAACCAGTCAGCTTGGAAGTGAAGTTCAGTGGTTATCCAGGGCGGCAGTGGAGGAAATGGTGGTGGGTGCTCCTGCGTTTCCTAACCTGGGAGGAGGTCTTCTGTGCACAGTGTTAACTGAGGGTCCATCTTTTCTCACTTAGGAAACTGACTGAGATTACCTTGGGGAAAAGACAGATATTCAAAGACAAGTAGGGTGCTGGTGTTGAGGAGATGACAGATCTGGGCATCTGCTGGGCAACCTCAGCTCTGAAAAAAGCTGATTGCCAATTTCTTCATTGCTATTCTTTGTAGGGAGGACTCAGAGGGTTAGCCACCAGTGCCACCATCTCCATTCATTCCAGGTATCCAGGCTAGACCTCCTTCTCCACCCTCAGGCTCGAGCCTGCCTTGAGCTAGTGATGCCCATTTCCTGAGAGAGGACATATTTATAGGAGCATTATAACTGGAGGCAAAGACTCATGGAATACAGCTCTATCCAAAGACAGAGCACACCGTGGATGTCGTTTCTGAGGGTGAGGCTGCCAGTCCAGCATGGTGAGTTTTTCTTCTAGCAGTTCAGATGGAGTATGTGGATTCAGCATCAGCTCTTGCTTACATTTTCCTTTTGGACACTGGATAGACTTGAATGCACCAAGATCCTGGATGTAAGCCAGGAGATTTTTACCTAACCAGTGACACATCATGTTCAACAAAGAGTCAGGGAGTAGAGGGTCTAAATCTGTGAGACAGAAGTAATGAGGTGTTGCTGACGGTTGTAGGAAAGAGAGGGGCAGGCTTGGATGATGCATAGCCTGTGTGGTTGCATTATCAAACAGAAGGGTCAACTAGGAGCCTAGAGGTGTGGGCTTGCAGAATGTCCAGGGCTGGAGAGAAAGGCACAGGGAGAGATTAACTGGTTCCTAGAGGTTGGTAAAATTACCTGGTGACTGTTCAGGACCAAGGACAGAGTTCCGAAGGCGAAGTAAGACTGCTAGGGCAAGAGTTCAGGACCAAGGACAGAGACCCAGCGGCTCTTAGACCACCAACAGTGCTGGTTTCAGCTGCACAGCAACCATTACTCTGTTCTCAGCGGTTTTAACACGCATTCATTTACATGTGTGTTTAACTATGCAGCTTTGTCCTACACATGCATCCACGTAAGGACCATCACAGTCAAAACAGAGGATTTCTCCACCGTCACAAGTCCTCCTTCATGCGAGTCTGTCTCATTACTGCCCACTAGAGACCACTGATCTCTGTCCGACTCTGGCTCTGTCACTTTGAGAATGTTCTAGAAAGGGAAGCATTTCAGTGGCATATCTTTTCCTCTCCTGTTAAGTACAAGGCCTCTGGGATCCACACAAGCAGATGTTCTTGGAAATCATCTATTCCTCTTTATTACTGAGCATTATCCATTGTATAAATTCTTTATAGTTTGTTTAACTCCTTATTCATTAAAGTTTTGGGGGTCATTTCCATTACAAATAAAACTGTTATCCACATTTCCTGCGCATTTTCTTTCATATGATTGTGCATTTTTATGTCTCCAGGATGTATGCTTGCACAACTACTAAGATATATAGTAAGTATATGTTTAGTTTTCTAAGAAATAACCCAGCTATTTCTGGCATGATGATGTCTTATTTTTCCATCAGCTAAGGATGGGAGATCTGGGTTTTTGTGGGTTTGTTTTTTGAGTTTTTTTTCTATTATCATCATTTCTTTAAAGGGATTTAGATTTCTTTGATGCCTGGAGTGCTTTGTCTGCACCTGTGTCTGTGCACCATATGCATGCATCCCTGATGCCTTGGAGGTCAGAGGAGAGCATCGGGGCCCTGGAACTGGAGTTAGGGATGGTCTTGAGCCTCCATGTGAATTCTGGGAACCTAATCTGGATCCTGTACAAGAACAGCTAGCACTCTTAACCATGGAGACCTGTCTCCTGCTCTCCTTATTTCTTGTTCATTCCAGATGTTCTGATAGGCATGTGGTTCTGAGTTTCCCAAGTGATTGATGAGATTGCAAATATTTCTGGTGTGTTTCATTTCTGTCCATACATCATCCTTGATGGCATATCTATTTTGTGTCTTCTACTTCTTTCTTTCTCTCTCTCTTTCTTTCTTTTTAAAGATTTATTTATTTATTATATGTGAGTACACTGTAGCTGTCTTCAGACACTCCAGAAGAGGGCATCGGATCTCATTATGGATGGTTGTGAGCCACCATGTGGTTGCTGGGATTTGAACTCAAGACCTTTGGAAGAGCAGTCAAGGCTTTTAACCGCTGAGCCATCTCTTCAGTTCCCTTCTATTTATTTTTGAACTGAAGCCGTTTTTGAAATTTTGTTACTTTTTTTTTTTTTAAACTTAGTGTGTCACAGTGCAAGTGTAGAGTTCAGAAGAAAACTTGTGGGAATTGGTTCTCTTCGTCTACCAAGTGGGTCCTGGGAATTGAACTCAGGTCTTCAGACTGAGAGGCAGGCGACTTTACCTGCTAAGCTGTCCTGACCCACTTCTGTTTCAGCCACCCGAGTTGTGTACTGCAGACATGCACTGCCACGTCTGGACTAAATAAATTAATGTTTCTTACTGCCTTCTTTTTAGAGTTCTCTGCACTCTGTACACAGAAGTCTTTGTCCATATTTTCTGAATCTCTGCCTTGTGTTTTTATCTTCCTTATAAGATAGTTTACTGTGAACAAAATTATGCTTTGTGTGTTCGTATGTATATAGTGCACATGTGTGTTTGTGTGCATGTGTGGGGGGGCACACTTGCCTGTCCATGCACATGTGGAGGCCAGAGCTGACATCGATTGTTTTCCTGTGTTGCCTTGTAACTTATTATCCTCTCACGGAATCTGGAGCTTGCTTTCTGAGCTTCACTGCCTGGCCCGCAAGTCCCCAGGAATGCCCAGGAGTCCCCTATCACCTTCAGTGCAGAGGTTACAGATGTGTGCCACTGTACCCAGGTTTTATGTAGGTGCTGGGGACGTGAGCTCAGGTCCTCATGGTTACAGAGCAAGCACTTTATCCATGAGCCATCTCCCTGGTCAAAACGTTTTTAAACTTTGATGGCACACAGTTCATCAAATTTTCCTTTAAAGGTTATAATTTTGGTGTCACATATTAGAAATTGTGAGTTGTCTCATATTTGTTCAAACTTTTAATAAGTTTTAGAGTATCTATCATCTGTCTGTCTGTCTTCTCTCTCTCTCTCTCTCTCTCTCTCTCTCTGTGTGTGTGTGTGTGTGTGTGTGTGTGTGTGTGTGTGTGTGAGAGAGAGAGAGAGAGAGAGAGAGAGAGAGAGAGAGAGAGAGAGTATATATAGAGAGAGAGCATAGAGAGAGAGCATGCAGAGGCCATAGGAGGGTGTCAGTGCCCTGCTCCATTGGTCTCTGTTTGATTCCCTTGAGACAGAGTCTCTCCATGAACTGGAGCTCACCACTTTTTGGCTAGGCTGGTAGCCAACAGGCCTGAGTTTGACAGTTTTTTTTACTTTAACATTTGAGCTCATGAATTATGATTTATTTTGGATTTCTTGTTCAGCAGAGGAGGGAAGTTCAAGGTATTTAGTTTTCTAGCATGTGGATATCTGATTGTTTCAATAGTATGTGTTAAACTCATAATCTTCCACTGTTGTTGGTTTTTTTGTCAAAACAAGTCAAGAACATTTGAGTGGGAGATGTGACATTATCCAGAGCTCAGTGAGAAATGAAGCCACCAAAAGATGGATCTGAACCAAAGACAGAGCCCTACGTGAAACTTACACAGACAATTGCCCTTTAAAATACTAATGTGTCTGTCAGTTTGTGCAGAATCTTGGGCAGCAGTCTGCAACCCCTGACTAGAGGATGGAAAAGTCAGAACTGTGGATGTGTGCCTAGGGCCATATGGTGCTCCCAGCAGGTGTGTGGACTGACCTTCTAAGATGCACAGATGGGCCTACAGGGATGAGGTGGGGACCAGTTCAGCTCTTTGCTTGTCTTGTGACTGGGCCCTGGGTGGTGTCACATCTTCAAGTCTTGTTCTTATAATAATCAATGAGCTAGGCGAAGACTCTTTTCTATAGCCCTTCGTGTCCTGGCTGTAAATTCTTTAAAACTTCTTTCTTCTCCTAGGTCTGGGTGTTCTGGGACAACTTCAGCCAGTAGATGGCAGTGCGGTTCTTGATCTTTTCTTAAATAAGCATTGTATAGACCTCACTCTAGAGCTTAGTCTTGACTATATTCAGGGTTGGTCATATCTCCTAATCCAAACTTCTCTGTGCACACCCTCACAGACATATCTACAGGTGAGTCTCCTGGGTGACTTCAGATCCAGTCAAGTTGACAATGAAGATTAGAAATTATAAGCATTCCCTGTGTCTGTGTGTGTGTGTGCACATGTGCATGTGTGCATCATGCTCATGTGTATGTGTGCACATGTGCATGTGTACATGCATGCATGCGTGTGTGTGTGTGTGTGTGTGTGTGTGTGTGTGTGTGTGTATGTGTGTGTGTGTGCATCTTTATAAACTTCTTCCCATGAAAATTTGATACCAGAGATATGACATACCTATATTTTTCTATATTTGCAAGCTTGGGCTCTACAGCAAAACTAGGTCTTATGGAAACAGAACAAGTACTTGTAGATTCAGCTCAGTGGATAGAGTGCTTGCCTAGCATTCATGAAACTTTGGTTTCAGGCTTCAGACCCTCATAAAACCAAGCATGCTAGTGAATGCCCATAACCCCGCACTTTGATGTTGGAAAGAGGAAAATGAGAAGTTCAAGTCCAGCTTGGGCTCCATGAGACCTCACCTCAAACCCACACTCTCCCTCTTTCTCTGAGCCAATGCCTGTGGCCCTCGTAGCCATTGTGACAGATGCCCCTGGCCAGAGAAATCCCTGCTCTGAGGTCCA
Organism: Montemys delectorum; assembly: GCA_019843815.1. Classification (NCBI taxonomy): domain Eukaryota; kingdom Metazoa; phylum Chordata; class Mammalia; order Rodentia; family Muridae; genus Montemys; species Montemys delectorum. The sequence continues at coordinate 6,766 of JADRCD010233846.1, read as the reverse complement.
TAGCTAGAGAAGTCCCTACTGCCCCAGGCTGAGCCTTCAGCAATGCCCTCTGCCACCCAGGGCTCAGCCTATGCTACTGCCATGGGCTTAGCCTGGGCTTCCTTTTGCTCCCTTGCTACCACCCTGCCTTTGGTTGCTCTCCTCTCCCATGAACCCCTGCAACTCAGTTCCTTTCTGGGTGGGGGGTTTGCTGGATTCCATCATTTGTGTCTGTCTGTCTGCATCTCTCCTTGTGATTCCCATTTGTCATTCAAGTTCATGTCTCACATTGCATCTATTCCGTAGAGGAAGTTCCCTGTTCACCCGGCTGTCCCTCACGTGCCGCGACTTGGTCTTCTCAAAGATTGACATCATCTTCTTCCAGTACGCAAAATTGAGAAGTTTTGTCAAGGAAGTTACTGAGAGAAGTGAAGGAGAGAGACCTAAAGGAAACTCAAGCTGAGCTTCGAGTCCTCGCAGGGTGCTGGCATCTGTCACCACCAAGGACAGGAGAGGAGACAAGACCATGTGGCAGTTCCCTGCTCTGCTCTTCCTCTTCCTCCCAGGTAAGTAGCAGGGGCTTTAGACACTTCTGTGTCAGTGCTGAGGGCGAGAGAGACGTTCTGCGCTGAGGGTGAGAGAGACGGTCCGCCCTGGGTTAGGGAAAACCAGCTGATTCATTCACCAGCTGCTTACTCCCAAAATAAAAGGCAAGCTTTTGGCATCTGATGGATTCTGTGGGCATTGCAGAAAAAAAAATTTAAAAAACCAAAACCAAACCTTCCAGGATGTGTTTCTCAACCCTAGCTGTTCCACAAAAGCCAGTGAGTGAATGGATGGACTAAATCTTTAAAAATGTATTTTTAGTTTTATGTTTGGCACATGCAGCCCAAGATGACTCTGAATTTGTGATCCTCTGGACTCCACCCTCTGAGTGTTGGGATTTCTAGCATGCAGCTCCATCTCCAGTCATATTTTGAGTTTTAGTTGACACAGTAATTAATATTACAGGGGCTGGGTGTGGTGGTGATTGTCTGTAATGCCTTTAATCTTCTCTATGAGGTACTTTGAAATATTCAGTTATCAGCCGTATTTTTCACCTGTTTCATACAACACCAAAAGTTGTCATTCTCTTCAAATGACAGACACCCCTATGTCCTAACAACTTTCCCGTATGCCACAAGCACTTGCCTGTCTCCCTCAGACCCTCCCCAGGCTGATAACACTATTCTGTTCTCTACTCCTTTGAGGTTAGCTTTTGTTCTTTTGAGAAAAAAACGTGACTCTGTGATGTATGTATGTGTAACTGGTTGTGTGTATGTCTCTCTGTGTGTGTACACATGTGCATGTGTTTTCATGTGCACACATGGGTGCACACACACATGTGGAAGCCAAATATTGGCACTGGGTTCCTTTCTCTATCACTCTGAACCTTGTTTGTTCAGACATGGTCTCCCTCCAAGCTTGGAGCTTAGCGGTTCAGTCTATCTGGCCAGTGATCTCCAAGATCCTCCTGTCTTTGGGGTTACAGACACTCCTCACCTCACCTGGCTTTTCTTCCATGTGTTCTGTGGATCCAAACTCAGATCTTCTTGATTACGCAGAAACACTTTACAGACTGGTCTGTCTCCCCATATCCCTAGCCACAGAGAGTAACTTTTTAGCTTCCACACATCAATAAAAATGTGTGGTAGTGTCTTCCTGTGTCTGATTTATTTCAGTTCCTCCAATCTCAGCCGTGGGCTGCAAATGGCAGAACTCAATCCTTTTACAATGATTCTCCTTTGCATTCACCCACCACAGTCTGTTATCCATTCATCTGCATCCATGTGACTTTGTGCCGTGGCTCCTGGGACCACTACCATGGTAAACCCAAGGGGAGATGTCTCTTCGACATTCATGTCTCTGGGCCATGTGGTTGCTTTCTGTTACTGTGGTACAGACCATGGCTAAAAGAAACTCAAGGAGGAAAAGGTTTATTTGGCTTAAAGGTCCAGACCACAGTCCATCATAGAGGGAAACCAGAGAAGGAACTCAAGCAGGGCAGAAAGATGGAGGCAGGAGCTGAGGCAGAGGGCATGGAGGAGTGTGGCTTGCTCTCCATGGCTTGTTCAGCCTGCTTTCTTATGCTGCCCAGGGTTGGCACCACCCACAGGGAACTGGACCTTCCTATGTCAAGAAAATGTCCCCCAGACTTGCCTAGGGATCAACCTGATGGAGACAGTTTCTCAAGAGATGTTCTTTCTTTCTGTATGCTCCCAGATGGTGTCAGATTTATAAAAACCCAACCAGCCCAGGCGATGTCCCCCAATGGGATTGCTGAGTTATGTAGCAGTTCTGTGCTAGTTTTCTGAGGAACTCCCACACTGTCTCCCATAAAGTCTAATATACAATCCAACATACAGTGTGCGAGACATCCTCTCTCCCACATACATCAACAATTGTTATATTTTGTCTTTTTTGGTAATAACCATTCAACCTGGGGTATGATGCTCTTTGTGATTCTGATTTGTGTCGCTCCCCCTGACAATTAGTGAAATTGAACATTTGTCTGTATATCTACTGACCATTTGTATCTCTTTTGTGAACTGTCTGCTCAGTTTGTCTACTCGTGTGTGTGTGTGTGTGTGTGTGTGTGGTTTTTTTGTGTGAGCATGCACGTGTAAGTGTGAGCATGCATGTGTACGTTTGACCATGCATGCTGTGCATGTGTGTAGGTGTGAGCATACATGCTGGGCATGTGTGTAGGTATGAGCACATGTGGGTAGGTTGAGCATGCATGTGTAGGTGTGTGATGGGGCATGAGTATGTGGGTGTAGGTGTGAGCATGCGTGTGTGCAGGCACACCAGCCCATGGGTATGCACACGTGTGGAGGCCTGAGGTTGAGAGGCCAGTTGTCATTCTGGACTCTCCCCACCTTATTATTATTTTTAATTTATTTTATGTTTGACACAAGGTCCCATTATTTAGCTCTGTCTGGCTTGCAACTCTCTATGTAACCCAGGCTGGCCTTGAACTCACAGAGACATGCCTGCATGTGCCCCCATGGTTGACTCCCACCTTTATTTTCCAAGACAGGGTTTCTCACTAAAACTGAAGCTGGGTTGGATGGCCAAGGAGCTGCTAGAATCGCCTGTCTTTACCTTTGACCTCCAGGGCTGGGCTACAGGGACACAGCATCATCACTCCTGACTTTTTACATGGCTGCTGGGGAAACAGACACAGGCTCTTCGTGGTTGTGCTTACACGGCAGATATTATGCTGACTAAGCCACATCTCCACAGCCCCTCATTTGTTCATTTGTAATTGGAAGATGATCGCTGTTGGACTTGAGTTGAATTCTTGCTCATATAGTCTGGAAGTTGACCTCCTGAAAGACCCATAGTCCGAAAAGATTCTCCCACACTGCAGGCGGTCTCCCCAGACTGTGAGTGGAGATCTTTTGTTTAAAATAACTACATAGAGCAATTTTTGTTTTCTTACTACATATTATTACGACATATTTTGTTGTTGAAGTCAGGACCCTGAAGCACTTCCTTTATAGTTTTTCTTAAAGATTTATTTATTTATGTATTTCATATATGTGAGTTCTCTCCATGAACAGCAGAAGACATCGGATCCCCCTTCAGACGGTTATGAGCCACCACATGGTTGCTGGGAATTGAACTCAGGACCTCTGGAAGAATAGCCAGTGAGTGCTCTTAACCACTGGCCCATCTCCCCAGAGCCTCCTTTACTATTTTTTTTACAGAGGGTATTTGATGTTGTTGCTTGTGCATGTTGTGTAAGCACTTCACCAACGGTGCTGCATCCTCAGTCCTTACCAGGAGATCTGGGACTCAGATTACACAGATCTGAAGGGCAGACAGCACAGGGTCTGTGTGCTGTGGGCTCTGCACCACATGGAAATCAGATTGCTTGGTGTCATTTTGGTCAGCCTCCAAGGCATCCATCCCAGAGACTGCTGGAACCAAAAGTGGCTTCTGTGTGGCCGTGGGATAAGCTTCTTCAGATGAATCTCCTGAGGGTCATGGGTGTGGAAATAAAGATAGGATCATGTCCAGTGGACACGGACTTCTGGAACTTCCTCTGCTCCAGTCATGATTGGTCATTGTCACCATTTTACTTTCTGAGAGCTGTAACTGGGCTCTTAAGACTTTTTTCTTTTTTCTTTTCTTTTCATTTCTTTCTTTCTTCCTCTCTCTCTCTCTCTCTCTCTCTCTCTTTCTTTCTTTCTTTCTTTTTTCTTTTGAGGCTTCAACCAATAGGATAATGATGCTGATCTGTCTTGGGACAAGGGAAGGCCTTCACTGGTTGTTATTCAGTTCATGAACTCTACTTGGCACAGTAGACTTCCTTCCTTGGAGGAGGAGATCAGTGGTCAACACATTTGTGTTTTCCAGGCTGCTGCACAGCTCAGGATCCAGTCACAGGTCCAGCGGAGGTGAGTGGTCATGAGCAGGGCTCCTTGACAGTGCAGTGCCAATACACCTCACCCTGGAAGGATTACAAGAAGTACTGGTGCCGAGGAGCTTATTGGAAAACATGTGAGATTCTCGTTGAAACTGATCCATCAGAGTGGTCGGTGAAGAAGAACCGCGTGTCCATCAGGGATGACCAGACAGACTTCATCTTCACGGTCACCATGGAGGATCTGAGGATGAGCGATGCTGGCGTTTACTGGTGTGGAATTACGAAATCTGGATATGATCCCATGTTTCAAGTTAATGTGAACATTGACCCAGGTAAGTAAAAATTCCAACATATCCTGGCGAAGTATCAGTGACCCTTGTAAAAGTCTTACTAGAGAAGATAAACTGAGCCGGGCAGTGGTGGCATATGCCTTTAATCCCAGCACTTGGGATGCAGAGGCAGGCAGATTTCTGAGTTCGAGGCCAGCCTGGTCTACAGAGTGAGTTCTAGGACAGCCAGGGCTATACAGAGAAACCCTGTCTCGAAAAACCAAAATTAAAAGAAAAGAAAAGAAAAGAAAAGAAAAGGTAAACTGAGTCTACTCTATTTGTCCTGTTTTTTCCAAGAAAGAGGGTGCGGTAGGAAAGCCTTGTCTCCTCGTAGGCATGCCTTAGATATTCTCAGTCCTACAGATCTGGGAATTGAACTTAGAATCTCATGTGTGCTAGCCAAGCAGTCTACCACTGAGCTAAACTCCCATGCGAGACCCCTTCCCCTTTAACATAAAATAAAGGAAGCCACAGAACCTCTTTCTGGGCAAGACTGAATAATAAGGATCAAGTTCACATCTGGCTTAAACAACTACAACAAAGAAAATAGACAAAATTGGAGCTGGAGAGATGGCTCAGAGATTAAGAGCTCTGGCTGCTCTTCCACAGGACTGGATTTCCTTCCCAGCATCTACATGGTCGCTTGAAAACATCTGTAACTCCAGTTCCAGGGAATCTGCCACCCTCTTCTGGCCCCTATGGGCACTGCGCAAGTACATGGTGCACATAGATATAAGAGAACACCCATCACATATACAAAAATGTCTTTTTAAAAAAATAAAATAGACAAAATATGCAAAACTGAAGTGTTCTTGCATATCGCACACTGGGCAGTAATGAGTATGCTCTGAAGAAAGCGAATTTTAAAGGGGAGTTGTCTCTTTTCTCTGCACATCATCTTTCCTTAGAAAGAATTAAAGTATTAGACATGATGGTACACATCTTTAATCCCAGAATCAGGGAGGCAAAGGTAGGCAGATCTCTTCAGTTTGAGGCCAGCCTGGTCCATGGAGTGAGTCCCAAATGATGGGGGCTACACAGAGAAACCCTGTCTCAAAAATAAAGAAAGAAATAAACAAATAAATAAATAAAGCAAGTTCTAGATGGTGACTGGGAATTGAGCTCCTTAATTGCTAGTAGGAAGAACTTAAGGCCATACCTGATCTGGACTATTTACAGCAAGACTAAACCATGATCTCTTGTATCTTCAGCCCCAGAAATTACAACTACAATAATGACAACCATACCCACATTTCTGACATCATTACCACCAACCACGGAAAACATTGACATGGAAAACATTGACAAGGCGACTCAGAACACCCTCTTCATCTGGTAAGCAGAGCTGAACCCTGGCAGCTCCTTCCCACTGGGCTGACCCTGTGGCCGCTCCCCTGGAGGGCCACTAGCTAGAACACAAAATGCCCAGGAATCCTGGAATTCAGGAAAACCAATCATTTCTTGCCCAAGTCTATCCCAAGCTTCACTTAACATAGCTATATTCATTTATCTGAATACCAAATTGGCCTGTCCATCTTGTAATTTTATTTGTTAACCTCAGTAACATCTTGTAGAAAGACTTGGGCTGGTGGATTCTCATGTCAAAGTCTGAGGTGGGCTCCCCGATCCTCTCACCTTTTAGTAAAGCAAGGCTCCCCTTCTAAGCCTTGGCTGCCCTCATCTTCACTTGAGTGACAGGAGAGACTGAGCACAGCTTTTGTGTGTCCCCTGTGTGTCACCCAGAGGCCAGGACAGAGGGCCACGGTTGAGTCTCTACTGAGTTAGAAGAGATCCCTCTCCCATCAGCTTCTGGTTCTAGCCTACAAATAAATCTCCTTGTTCCTATGCAACTCTGCCAAGAGCCAGTTGGGGATGTGTGGGGGTTTCCACAGTGCAGAGGAGGAGTGGGAAACTGAGGACTGAGGTGTGCCCAGATTATGTTTGTCACTCTTGAAGGTGTCCAGAGGAATCCCCAGCACCACAGAGCTACCTTGGCATAATTTTATCAGAGCCTGTTGGGGTCAAGTCTCCAGACAAAGCACAC
>JADRCD010233845.1:0-17471 GCA_019843815.1 Montemys delectorum | reverse complement strand
TGCTTCTAGAGCCACAGTCCACTCTAATGTGTGCGTGTCAGTATGCTGCTCAAGAAAGGGCTTTGATTGCAACTACCGGGAACCATCCTTTCCCAAACACACCAGCGAGGTGGGCACCTTGTTTATTGCCTTCCAGGTGCCTCATGCCCTCTCTGCCCCTCCCTTCCTCTAAAGTTCAGCATAAAGGTCGGTAATGTCACCTCTAACCACATTCCCATTAAAGTATTGTCTCGTGGTTTGTTTTGAAACTTACTCCGCAGCCCAGGATGTCCTCCAACCTGCTACCCTCCTGCATCAGCCTCTCAGATGCTGGGATGACAGGCACGTATCACCTGACCTGGCTCCTGGCTCCTTTTACCCCAATTTAAACATGGGGTGCTCTCCACCTAACCACCTTTGAGTCCCTTTTGTCCTGTGTCCATGGTATAAGACACACTGTGCTTAGACTTCATGGCAGCACCCAACTATAGTTAGGTAATAGTCTGGTGATTATAGCTACTGTTTCTTTCCAACTTTTGTCTAATTCTTGTCTTGGACATTCTCAGTGCCTAACACATATTGAGCATTCTATGCAATGCTATTGTGAGTCAGGTACATGAGTCTCCTCTCCATAAGCAGAAGACACCCACAGAAATGATATCTGTGATATCTCATGGCCTGGATACTGAATCAGAAATTGGATAGGCATGGAGACCTGGTGGACTTTACAAATCCGAGTTTATATCATGGCAATGCGTTCATGTTGGTGTCACAGCCTACATCTGGGGAAGCTGGCTGAGTGGCTCATGGGCTCCCTCTTGACTCTCTGCAACTTTTCACAACATTTAGAATTGTCCCAAGCAAATGGTTGCTTGTTTGTGTGTGTGGTATATCGTGGGTTAAAGTGGTGGCCCGCAACCGCCCGCCACAGGGCTAGAGCCGCTCATAGAGGAGATGCGGGAAGTTTGACTGTGCACACCCCACGCTGCTGTGAGAAGCTGCAGGACCCCACTCTGGGGATGGGGAAGTGCAGTCTGAGGTCCCCGCAGAACCACAGACTGCGGGGGTGGGTCCCCCGGCTCGTGGGTCCCCGGGCTGCACAGAGGTTCTAGCTCTTAGGCACCGCAGACACTCCTGGATGCAATGGAAGAGATGAGAACTGAGTATGGGCCTGCTTGCTGGATCTAGCTGGGGCTGAAGGGAAAGGAGGAGGGAGGAGAGAGCTCTGGCTGGCTCCTTCCGGGAGTCCTTGGCTTGCTCGAGTAGGCAGCTTGGCTTGGTGGAGACTGTGGCTGAGAGCACAGGAAGGCCTGCTGTGAGAGATTAGACTAGACTTTGTAGAGGAAGACCTGCTCCATTGTTCCCCATAGCGGATCCTGATGAGAAGAGGCAGTCCATGGTTTTAAAGCTTTTATTGTCATGGCGGAAAGTTGTGATGAGTGAAATAGCACCCCACTTTCTCAGGGCGGGCCTGAGGTTAAATATCTTTTGCAGGGAGGAGTGTCTGGGAAGGGGAGCTTAATTGGCTAAGCCTCCAGGCCTTTAGGTGCCTCTTTAAAATGGAGATCTGTCATGAGACTCCATGATCTGTAGTCACATCCTCTACCTGTGGAGGGGTTTGGGGCATTGCCCTAATGTGACTGATGGCCACAGCATTATGGAGAGCTGAGGCCTTGCGTCAGGAGCCTGGTGTCTAGGAGTGTAACAACTGCCTTCCGCTCCTTGCAGAAGTTATCTGCTGGGTCTCCGGGGGTTAAACCTAGTTCAACCAGAAAACAGGTTGCCTTTCACGGTCCCACAACATATGTGTATTGTGCATGAAGATGTGGAGGCCACAGGCTGACACCAGGTTGTCTTCTTCCCTTTGTGGTCCTCTACCTTATGTTTTTGAGACCAGATTCTGGAGCTCAATGATTGGCTACTAAGCGCCAGTTCACTGGGGTTACAGGAGCTTACGACCACCCAGGGCTCTTCTGTGGGTTCTGGAGACACCTTCAGGCCCACCTCTGCTGTCATAATCTTCCCGTGGAGTCATGTCTTCAGCCCTGTTTGTTTGGCTTCATTGTTGGTTGTGAGCCTAGCTTTAAGGGCTGAGTCGTCTCTCCAGTCCTTTTTGGATTTATTTTTAAATTGTCTGGGATGCACCCTATGATGTGAACAGAGGTCCTGATACTCTCCTAACTTTGAGAACTGCAGTCAGTCCCAGGGCATATGGACTCAGAGAGATCAGAACTCTGGGCCCAGTAGACCTAGGCTTGACATTTAAACCTCTGGCCATCTGTTCATGTAATGTATGGAAGGCAAATCACTGGGACCTGGACTTACAAGATTTGGTTGGAACATCAGACCCTGAAGTCATAGCCAAGATGAAGAGACCGCTCAGCATTTAAAAGCTCCTGCTGCTCTTGAGGAGGACCCCAGTTCTAGTCTCAACACTCACGGATGGCAGTTCACAGCTGTCTGTAACTCCAAATCCACAAGTGTGAGCACCTTCAGGCCTGTGTATATACACATGTAATCACACACACACACACACACACACACACACACACACACACCACACACACACACACACACACATAATTAAAAGGGAGAGAAAACCCTCAAGTACATTCTCGGGTATCCAGGACATTGTAAATGCTGAGCTAATGATAACAACCACTGTCATGATTATCTCCCCTTTGAGCTCCAAAGAGTGCGCCCAGCCCTTCTCTCATGTATGGCTAGTCCTACTGTTATACAGAGGTTCTAAGGATATAGAAAGAAAAAGGAAAGTTTAAAGCACCCTGTATGTGCTATGTGATGCTCTAGCTTTCTTTCTGTCACTGTAATAAATCTCCCTGGCCAGAAACAACATGGGGAGAAAGGTTTGCTTGGCCTGTAATTCCAGGGCACAGGCCACCACTAAGGAAAGTCAAGGCAGGAACTTGCTGCAGACCTGCTTGTAATTCTGTGCAACATTATCTCTAACAAGGAACTCACTTCACAGCCAAGGAAGAGCATCAGGAACCATGGGAGGTGCTGCTGTCTGGTCTGTGGGCAGACTTACATCATTTAGCTTTCTTAAACCATTCAGGACCACCTGCCTAAGGAATGCTGCTCCTCACGGTTGGCTGGGAACTCCCACATTCATCTCTCACAGACATGCCAGACATAAGATGTTGTGTTTTATTAAAAAGAAAAAGAAGGCAGGGATATGTTTGGTGGGGGTGCAGCATGGTGTGGGGGAAGGGGGTGCCTCTGTGGGCCCACGCTGAGGCGTCCCTTCTCTCTGAGGTACCAGCCACACATTCGTATAGTATAGAGTTTATTCAGGGCATGGGGAGGGAAGCTGAGGGGTAAGTAGAGACAGAGAAAGGCAGAGAGAGAGAGAGAGAGAGAGAGAGAGAGAGAGAGAGAGAGAGAGAGAGAGAGAGAGAGAGAGAGAGAGAGAGAGAGAGAGAGAGAGAGAGAGAGAGAGAGAGAGAGGCCAGCCATAAGCATGTGGGAAAGAGAAGGGACAAAGGGGGAAGAGAGCAAGAGAAGAGAGTGAGGAGGGGGCAAGCAACCCTTTTTATAGTGAGTCAGGCATACCTGGCTATTGCCAGGTAACTGTAGGGTGGAGCTTAGAAGAAATGCTAACATAGACCAATCTGATCTAGGTAATAGTTCAGTTGAAATTCTCTTCCTCAGTAATTCTAGGTTGTGTCAAATTGATAATTAGCATTAGCAAGGATATGGGATAACAGAACATACCATCTAAGTTAGCCTAGCAGAACATAAAGTGCTTCTTAAATGCTCATTATTACTGAAAATATAAATCCTTCACTGATCAGGTTACACCCTGAACAAGACTTAATCAAGGGGTAAAATACATCCCCCCATGGGCTGGCAAGATGGCTGCTCTTCCGAAGGTCCTGAGTTCGGATCCCAGCAACCACATGGTGGCTCACAATCAACCGTAATGAGATCGGACTCCCTCTTCTGGTGCGTCTGAAGACAACTGCAGTAAATTAAACCGGAATGAGTGGGGCCAGCAGTGATCCTGAATTCAATTCCCAGCAGACACACATGATGGCTCACGGCCATCTGTACAGCTACAGTGTACTCATGCACATAAAATAAATAAAATAAATCTTTAAAAAAATACATCCCCCACTTTCTCCCTCTCAGGGTGTCTAGACGCCCCTTGACACTGAGCTAGAAGGATGAAATGGAGTTCTCAGTAGATTCCTGAATGGGTAGGATTCTGGTCCAACTGGGAGTGAGTTTGGGGGGTAGGATGGGTTCTCTGATGATCTTAGTGTTATGGATCTGATGATCTTCAATGCAATAGCTCTCTGAGATGATTTGAGCTTGTGCATATACTTCTATTATGGATAGGCTTATAAGCATGTACTTTATTGGGGGTGAAGCAGGGGTTATATAGTTTTTTGGGAAGGGGTGAGAATATCAGGGTGGACTGAGGACTAAGGCTATTGAGATGCCTCATTAACATGGGAAGGCATTCCAGGAATCTTGTGGCAGAACTATGTGTAACATTCCTCAGGTAGTTGATGTGGGTTCCAGATCCCCCAGAGAAGAGGACAAAGGAAGTCAGGTGATGTCGTATTTTGACCCTAGCAGCAGGGCTTCCCGACATTTCCCCTCTTTTAGGTGTGATCAAAATTTCTTCTGGCAAAGAGCCTGCAGGTGCCTTAGCCTCTTGCCTCTACTGCTATTTAAACCTCTTGTGCTGAGAGAATCTGTAGGCCTTCAGCTTCCAGAGCCTTGCCTCTTCTATGAAGCCAGTCCTTCTAACCTCCAGGATCTTTGAACATTTTCTTCTCAGGAAAGAACTTATAAGTTAGCATAGAATCATCAGCCAGTGGGGTGGTAAGTAGATGAGCGGTACCACCTTTACAATGGATATTTTCAATCTTGACATAATGTTGGACTCACTTAGGCATCTTTGAAAACTCCCTGCACTCAAACCCAACCCAGTGAAATCATGGGAAACCCACTAAATCACACTCTTGGGGATGAAGCTGTGACATTAATATTTTCAGGAAGTTCCTCTAAGCATCTTAATGTGCTGCTACAGTTATGAGTCACTTCTTTAAGGACAACCTTGTGCTGTCTGCTCTGCAAAACAGCCATCCTGAGTGCCACCCCTGATACTCGATACTTGCTGCCAGTCTCAAATGCCAACTGCTGTGGTGTGCACCTTAGTTATAACCTGCTTTCACTCAGCTCCCACATTTGTCCACCCAGGCATCTAGTAACTGGGCTGATTTCCCCTATAGTCCTGGCTTGACCTCTTCCCCCTTCCACTCTCTCCACAGCCTTCATCCCCATCTTGCCTTGATCCTCCTAATGACATGCCTGGCTTTCTATGAACGTAGCAGTCAAGTTAATTCAGGAAATTCATTTCTGTCTTAGTTAGACAGAAATCCATTGCTGTGATGAGACACCATGACCTATAAAAGACAATATTTAATTGAGACTGGCTTACTCTTTCAGAGATTCAGTCCAGGAAGTCATGGGAGGAAGAATGGCAGTATGAAGGCAGAGATAGTGCTGGAGAAGGAGCTGAGAGTTCTGCTTCTTGATCCAAACGCAGCCAGGAGAAGACTGGCTTCCAGGCTTCTAGGAGGAGAGTCTCAAAGCCCAACCCCACAGTGCTACACTTCCACCAACAAGTCTACAGCTCCTAACAGTGCTACTCCCTGGTCCAAGTACATTCAAACAACCACTGTAAGACTCTGATGAGCCTTAGCTTATTGGGGACCCCCTGAGTGAACAACACAGAGCCAGGGATTGATACGAAAAGCAAGAGGAATTTATTGTTCTAACGCGTTGGGTCATCCTACACCCAAAGGAGGGGTGGCAACCTCATGCAGCCTTTTGGTGAGTTTTTATACAGTTTTCAGAGCAGCAGCAACTAGGTACAATATGATTGGCAGAACAATGTGCCCTTTAAATTGCTTGGTCTTTAGGGAATGAGGTAGCAAGGGCTTTCCTTGGTGCAGGGGTGGGGAATGGTCCCTCCACCCTGAGGAATGTGTCTAAGTATTTTGGGCTTCCCTTATCTGCAGGTGGTCAGAGGTCGGTCCTGCTATGGTCTGAGAAATGTAACTAATTTCCCCCTTCCAGAGGGAAGGGGTGCCTATGTGCTCTATGACCTTTCTCTTCCAGGAGGGGAATTTCCCAAAGTTCCTGAGCTGACCTTTTCACCACATCTTCCTTAGGAGATTTCAAACTTATTACAGTCAGGGCTGTAGTCTGTTTCCAGGAGGGAGTAGTGTATTGTTGAGCATATGGTAGATAGAAGCTTAACGTCTTTATATAAAATGAACATGTCTACAAAAACCCCTATAAAACTAGAGGACAATGTAAAATCTACAGACTTATGAGTTGATATTGTATTTGAAATGAGATATTTGAAGTGACCTATATAAAGTGCCTCAAATGATAGAGAAAACATGAAATTATCTAGGGAAAAATGTAGAGCCTTGTTGGATTAACTGAAACCCCAGTATTGAAGCATCCACAGCACTGCACCTACTGTGCACCTGGATTAACCACCAGACTAAAAACTCTCGAGGTTGTCATGGATGAATGTGGAGTGACTGGCTTCATCGACAGCTATTAATTGCAATCTGTGCTTAGCAAATGATTATTTCCAGCAGTGCTTTTCCTGAGGCCAGTTATCATGAGTATTTTATGTCAGTGTGACCCACCAGAAAATAAAAGTACGTGAATCATGCACAGCACTAATGAAGTGATTCTTAGGACTCCCTCAGCCAGCTGTTTTAGCAATGGGAACCTCAAGCCAGGTCAGGGCTTGACTTTATCTGTGAAAAGTGCGGGTGGCTAGGGTTGGCCCTCCCTCGTTCCATCCTACCAGGATCTTCCGAGAAGATAAAAAGGGACTGTTGTTCTAGATTTGTGTTGGGAAGGTGGCCTGACCTGCTTCTCAGAAGGATGGAAGACACATACATAGGTGTCTTGTTGTGGAAGAAAAGAACGATTCTCAGATGCTGTAGCACTGCCCACGCAGACAGAACGCAAGCCAAAGCTTCTTTCGATGGCTTTCTTGCTTATTCTCTTCCTCTTCCTGAGCTAGTTTTCTAGCTGTGCTCTCAGTAGGGATTGCAGTAGTATTAACAGCCTCCCTTTTATCCTATTTTCTCTGTTACAGATGTTCCCTCACTTGTATGACAATATCCAGTGATGCTCAACCATCACCAGTTGGTTGTCTGGACCATTGCTATCAGTTAAGTTTCACTGTGGCCCCTCAGATGGACCCTCCTCCAAGGCACTCTGACTACTGCCCCTTCACTGCCAAACCTCTGTCAGCCTGAAGCCCCTCTGAGAGTGGGGAGTGAGAGACCAGGACTCAGACAGACTCCCTGTCAGGCAGACACACAGGGAGAAGGGCCATGGCTAGGTAATAAAGGTGGCAAATTTCCAAAATGGCCAGCCTCTTCCTCACCTTCCTGACTTGAAAAAAGCCTGGCAGCTTAAAACAATGTTTGGTAGGCTTTTGTCTCCCACCAGCAGACCTCTGCTGATGGACTGGCTCAACAAAGTCAAGTCTGCCCGGGAAGTGTCACAGAACAATTCCATGCCAATCCACCACCCTAGCTCCCTTCAAACTCACTAACCCTAAAGTAGGGTGAAGGAAGCTCTTCAGAGACTTAAAGCCCTCAGCTCTCAAGAAGAGACTGGGTTTCTGCTTTCCTAGTCCCCGTTGCAAAGCAGAGGGTGTTTCTCTGTGTGTCTTCTGCACATGTATGCTTCTTCACGCATACCCTGAACTGTTGACTCTCTTTGCCGTGCTTGAGAGTTCCCCACTGCCACCTGTGCTCTTCTAGACTTTTCCTGCCTTTTAATTCTTTAACTGGCAGAGAATCTGAACATGATCAAGATGCCCAGACTATATCAACAGTACGTATTTCATGTCTGAATAAACTGATGACACTGTGAGGCTGGGTATTCATGGCTGGGATGCTTGTAGGCAAAGTCCTAGAGAGCTGGCTGGCTTTATGGAACAACTAGACCACATCTCCTGCACCTTCTAATTGTGGTTGAAATGAAGTGACAATTGCCAGCGTAATCACGAGAAAGTGGCTGCACAGTACCTCTATGAAATACACATACATGTATACCATTCTTTCATGGGGAAGAGGGAAGTAGGGGACATTGGGTTTTATTGAGTCACTTTTTATGAGCAAAAGGTCAAATAAGGGGATAGACAGTAATCCTTAAATTGCCCTTCTAACTTTTAAAAATACCTGCCCATGTGTGGTGATATTTCTTAGTCTCCCTTCCCATCACACAAAGCCTTGGGGAGCAGATAAGACACAGTTATTTTTCTCTTTGGCATATCTAGTTTTGGGCAGATAAAGGAGCATTGGCATAAGACCTACTCCAGTGTCTGCTGATCTCCAAGATACCCAATTTAAAATAATGACCATATCAGGCATGTTAGCTTCCTGTCACTGTGACAAAATGTCATAGATAATAATTTCTTAAGGAAAATAATCTATTTGGACTCATAGTTTCAAAGGATCCAATCAATGGTTGATTGACTGTCTAGCTTTGGGCCTGTGTAAGGCAGAACATCACCACAGTGAACATGATGGGAGCAAAGCTGATCTTTATGGCAGTAAGGAAGCAAATGGAAAGAAAAGACCACTGTAACAAAGCCTAGAAGCCCTGTATGAGCCACAAATGGTGTAATTCATTCCTGTGGCCAGAGCCCTCATGAACCATCCACTTCCTAAGATCTTGCTTCTAAACCTTATTACACTAGTGTGCCATGCCTTAATGGAAGTGTTAAGATACTGATGGGTACCCACAAATGAGTACCATGGTCCAAATGTTCTCTCCATCTCAAATCCATATGGAGAAAGTTAATCAGTAATGTACTGATACATACACTTTGGGACATTTACAATCCAAGCCATAACACTGGAGTAACATATTTTTAGGTGAAATTCCCTGGGCTTCCTCAGCTTCTCCTACTTCCCAGGTACAGACACAAGGAAGTGTGGCCTGTGAACCATGGGGGGAGTCCTCAGCAGACAGAATATACTAGCATTGTGATCCTGAAATTTGAGAAATATATTTCTCTCACTTGAGTTCTGAGTAGCATAGGAGGCAGGATTTGTTTTTGCAAGGAAGTCACAAAAATTCCAAAGTTGTTGCATGGTAGATGGTTGAGGATAGGGGACTATGGATTTTGGCAAGTTTTTGTCTAAGCTTTTGTCTTTGGCTTTCGTGGCTCCAGGAGTGGGGAGAAAAGATACCTCTCTCTGATTGGGTAGGGGAAGGTGGAGTAGTGGGAGAGGCCAGTGGAAACTCACTTGTTTTTCTAATGGAGCTACGTCCTTTGGTGAAGGAAAAAGGAGCAGACGGGGCCAATGGCTTATTTAGTGTTTCCTCTGAGGGATAAAGGGGAAGGGTGTATTATTTGTGTAAGGCCTGTGAGATCTGAAATAGGCTCGAGCAGCTTCCAACAGGAAAACTTTGGGAAAAAACTCTCTTCTCGAAAGTGTTACAGCTCTTACATGACAGATACTCTCAGATGATATTTGATGAAGTAACTCTTGCACTTTATTCCTGTGGACAGGGTCTTACATACATTTTGAGGTGGGTTGGGGTCTAAAAGCAGATGCTTTCTATTGGCTTCGTCTGGGATGTTAGGGATGCCTCATCTGCATATGGAGGGGCTCTGGGGTGCTGCCCCTATATGGTCATGATCCTCTCCATGGGGTGCCATGCTCATGTGACAGGAACCTGGTGAGGAGTAGGTGAAATGCCTACTGTCATCAGGTCTGAGGTTACCAGGGTTTCTGAACCCACTTGATCTTACAAAGTTTTCTAGCACAATCCACTGCCCCTGAAATGTGAGAAATATATTCTCTTATTTGTCCATTAACCAGCTGATACCTAACTAAGACGAGGGACCAGGATAGAGAAGACAGGTGCTGGTATATCATTCAAGAACATAAGAGGGAACTGCAACTATTTGTGCTGAGGAAATCTGTCAAGGAACACTACAAGCACCTTCAAATGTGTAGAGGTCAGTCAAGGAAGAAGTGTGCCTCTGGAGCTGTCTCTTCCTTAGAAGAGGCCTCTCCAGGCCTCTGACTCCCACCATAGTCTACTGTTAATGCAATTAGAAGTCTGTGGGCTGTAGCCATGCAATATGGTTCTTAGATACAAGAAAGTTCTGCCCCTGACCTCCCTCTTCCCTGTCCTAAATGCTTCTTACCTCTCCCCATTCATACACATTCATTTGTGCATTCCTGATTTATATTGCTGTTGTTCTTCAGATTTTCATTTGAACCAATTTTTCCTTGAACTGAATAAAATCTTTCACATTTGCACATATTTTACATACACAGGAGTGTCTTGGTTTTATTTTTTTCTCTTGAAAATTATCTTTTAATGATAGTGCGTGCGTGTGTGTGTGTGTGTGTGTGTGTGTGTGTGTGTGTGTGTGTATGTGTGTGTTACAGACTGAGGGACAAGAAAGCAGGGATTTATCCTCAAAAAAGTGAGAACATGAGCATGAGTCTCAAGTCAGAAGAGTCTAAGTTCAATTCCTGCTTGTCCAACCTCCACAGTGTGCTTTGGATATATATTCTTGGACCTGTTTCTCCAGCTAGAAAGTGGGGCTAACAATGGTACTCACTTCACATGACTTTTTGAGAAGCAATCATAAGAATTAAAAAACATGTCTCATGTTCTATTTGACAGAGGATGAGCACTTGATTGACACTCCTAGAAGTGATTGTTAGTAGTTTCAGTGGTTACTCACTATGTGTGTTAATAAGATCTACGGAGAAGTCAGGCAGGAGATCTTTAGGATTCTGAACAGAGAATGAACAATTATCTTAGAAGCCTAAGATTCATGTCCTAGGTTGTTATAGTAATTATTTAAATCCTGTCCTGGGATTTCTACCCTGCCTTAGACTATTTAAGCTCCTGGATGAAAGACCCACACGGCCGTTATATTTACAATAAGCCTTAAACAGCACAATTGCTGTGCAGATATCTTCGCTCTATGCTATTAGAATCTACTTTCCTTTCGATAAGTCTGAGTTATTACTTACTATGTTTCATCTGGGCTGCTCTTAACTCCAATTGGGCAGCCCTAAGGGCAACGTTCTCTTGACTCCTAACCCATGGCAGCTTCTCCTACCTCCTCCTGCACTCTTCTTCTCCCTCGTGGTTCCTCTCTACCCCAAGCCTCAAAAACCTAAACCCCACCTATGTCTCTTCTACCTAGCTATTGGCTGTTGGCATCTTTAGTTACTAATCAGAAATAACTTGGGAGCAGGGTCACTTGGCATCTTATATGTGGACTCTCTCATCTTTGGGACAACCAGTCTTGAGGGTCCAATATTAGCATTAAAATACAAGTAGCATTACACTAACCCACTACACTAGTTAGAAAGAGAAACTTCCAGGTACCCAAACATAGGGCACTATGTAGTACTCCTTTTGTGCTTCTGAGCTTAGTCACATGTGTCCTCCATGACAGCTCAGGACCAGACTCTAGTAACTGTCACTCACATTGGAAGTAAAATGAGAAGCCTTCTCATCCCCAAGGCTCTCTGTGGCTCTAAGCTGAAAGCTGATCCCACTGTGTCCTCAGGGCACATGATATTTATAGCTAAAGATTCAGCTGTTCACTCATATCTCACTTTGAGCACTCTTTTCCACCTAGAGTACCCAAGGGCTAGTGCAGAGCAGGTAGGGTCTTTCTCATTGCTTGTTGAATGCACAAAATCTGGAGTCACTGGAATGCATGGCAGAGTTATGGCCCCAAGGATGTGAGCCACGTCATGGTCTCTTGCATCCCACCCTAACCAAATTTACATTTAAGTTTTAATTAAATGTGTATGCATAGACACATGAGTGCAGGTGGTCATGCAGGTCAAAGGGATTGTTGGATCTCTGGAGCTAGAGTTATAGGTGGTTGCAAGCTGCCTATTGTGGGTCATACTGGTCTCTGCAAGAGCAGTATGCATTCTTACCCAATGAGTCATCTCGCCATTCCTTAAAATACATTTTAAACTGAGTTGAGATGAAAAAGAAAATGCCAAGTGTTGGTTGGTACAATCTCTCTGTCGAACATACCTCCTAAAGCTAAACACATGTGGTCTGGGACCAGCAATTTCACTCCTGCATATATGGTAGGAATTGGATGCCCATTCACCACATGGCATGTTCTAGAATGTTGAAAGCAGTACTATTTTCAGTAGTCCCCAACTGGGAACTGCCCAAATGTGCATCAGGAATGGAATATATGATTCGTGGTATAAATTATATGTGCAGCACCTGCAATGTGAGTCTCTAACCAGAAGTGGAAATGAGCCAAGTTTGGCTACACAAACAACACAGATCGACTTTACACCGGAACATGAGCCCAGGCAGTGCTTGAGAACCAAAGTGGGAGCATTGGAGCAAGGATGGTGATTACAGTGGGGGTGGGGCAACTGAAATGGGCCTGGGATGTTCCCTCAGGGAGGGAAGGCCTGTTCTGGCCATGACAGTTGGTTATAGCAATGTATTTGTAGACACTGAATCAAAATGAGCATATTTGTTTTTTCTCTAAGTGTATTATATTTTGAAAAGGAATATTTTTAAAACAAGGCTCATCAAATTTAAAGGGGGGAATTTGAACCCACACCATTCTGTGTAGCTTCATAAAACTCCATTCAGAAATTATTTAAGAAGGCAGTATCATATCAAAGACCTCAGAAATCCAAAGATGAGCAAGACAGAGCATCCCTAAGTTTGAGCAATCAGTACTGCAATCAGAGACAAAGCAAGATATCTGAAAACCTGTACTCATGAACGAAAGCTGTGACTCAAGTCATTCAGTAAGGCCGAGTGTGGAAAGGGGACAACAGTGACCAGAGGTCCACGAGCAGCACCAAGAGTTTTAACCATCCACATCACCACCCTAATACTATGCATCCCCACTTGACAAAGGAAGGTGCTGAGGCCAGGTTTGGACACTTGGCACCACCTTGTCCTCAGTGTCTTGTTGTTGTACAACCAACTTCCTGTCTCTGTGTCACAATAGCTTTCATAGACTGGTCCCTGGACTTCTTGCCTAAGACGTACAGACATTACTTGCTCTGCTGGGACCTTTCTTCTTCTAAGCCTTTGTCCTTCCATTCATTGTTTCCTCTGCTCTGACACTTGGGCCCTTCATGATAGACACATTTGACTACGCTATCTCAAATGTAAGTGCAGTGAGGGCAGGGACTAGGTTTGTGGCTATTTGCCTCTGTTGTTCCATAGCAACACATAGGAAACACATAAAATGCTGACTTAGTAAATCTTTTCAGTGACTACCATGAACAATTACTACGCTGTCCAATTGAACAAATTCCAAGCAAGAAGTATATAGAAATGATGCAACCATTTACTATAGGTCCAGCTAATTTAATACAGTTGTTGCCTGTTCTTCAAAGCCAGACAGTGCTCTTTTCTTAATTCACACTCAGCCTTTGTATTAGAATACATATAAGACATTTTTAAACACCCAGGGGTACTCTCAGTACTGTCTCCAGCCTGTTTCTTCTTCTCTATGATCTCTTACTTGAGTAGGAAAGAAGGCTTTGAGTTGCCTGCTTAAAGATTTTCAAGATGAAGAAGACCTTGGTTGCCCTGCCAACCTCTTTGTTTCCTCATTTCCTTGAGGCAAAATAGGGGGAGAGCAGCGGGGGAGGAAGGAAGACAGAAGCTTTCACAGGCTTGTGTGACTATGTGTGAGCTACTGTAATTGTGCTTTTCCAATTATTGCTTTTCCCAGAAATGGGCTGGGGTACCATACCAGAAAAGTTCCTCTCTGATATGATTGTTCAAAATACCCAGAGAAACAGGATCTTCCCCATGCTCTCATAGCTAGGCTTCAGACTCCACACTCTAGCTGCTCTCAAACCTGTGACTTGAAGCCCCTTTTGGGTCAAATGACACTTTCACAGGGGTCACATATCATATACCCTGCATATCATATGTTATGATTCATAACAGTAGTAAAAGTACAGTTATGAAGTAGCAATGAGATAGTTTTAAGGTGGGGTCACTACAACACGAGGCACTGTGTTGTAGGGTCGCAGCATCAGGAAGGCTGAGAACCATTGCTCTCAAGGTTCCTTTTCACTCGGTGCCATCTGAGAATTCCATACATGCGTGTAATGCATTTTTAATCAAATGCACCCTTTACCCGCTGATTCCTTTCATATCCCCACCACTTTCCTTCCGGTCTCATGGAAGACTGTTCTGTTCTGTTCTGTTCTGTTCGTTTGTTTGTTTGTTTTTAACCCATCGACCCACTTAGTGTTGCCTGCAAGTGCATAGGTACAGAACCATCTATTGGAGCATGGGTGGGTCCCTCCTGACCTGAATCTCTGAAGAAAACTTACTCTCCCCCACCTCTAGCAGCCATAGACTAACATAAAGCCTCTAATAGGAGAGCTCCTGCCTCATCCACTATAAGACTTTGGCTGGCTTGATCCAGTACAGTCTTGCTAGTTGAGTCACAGCCATGATCAGCCAGCTCATGTGTATAACAGCCCTAACATATCAGGCAGATGCTATTTCACTATCTCTGGCTCCGAAAGTCTTTTTGTTCTCTTCAGTGATAACCTCTGAGCCTTGGGAAGCGAGCTTGTAATGCAGATGTCCCATTTAGAGGTGAGCACTCCACAACTTCTTAGTCTCTGTCTGTTGGTTAGTTGTGGGTGTCTGTATTAATCTCCATCTACTATAAATGGGCCTCTGAGGGTATAGGGACAGTTTATTATTATGTCCATTTAATGGAATAATAATAGGTTCTACCTAGGGCTACCAATATAGCCAGCTACAGGCATTTGGTTCAGTTACTGGCACTAAGCAAGAGTTTTGTCTTGTGGAACAGGCTTTAAATCCAATCAGAAAGCTGTTGGTTACTCCCAAACTCAGCCAAACAATAAGATCAACACAGAGATAGAAAGCACTGCCCACTGTGACTGTGCATTTAGTTCTGAGTCTGAAATAAGTTCCCCCTCCTCTTCCTCTTCCTCTTCCTCTTCCTCTTCCTCCTCTCCTTCTCCCTCCTCCTCCTCTCCTTCCTCCTCTCCTTCTCCCTCCTCCTCCTCTCCTTCCTCCTCTCCTTCCCCCTCCTCCTTCTCTTCTTCCTCCCCCTCTGTTGTGGATTGGTTGTAATGCTATTTGTGTTATTCAGCTCCCAAAATCCCACGAGAATTTGCATGTCTGCATGTGAGACTCTGAGGGTCCCTGCTCCCAGTTGGCTTTGATTGGTGAAATAAAGTTGCCTGCAGCCAATGGCTGGACAGGGAGACAGAGGTAGGACTTTAGATTTCCTGGCCAAGGGAGCAGGAGATAGAAGAGTTTTTAGAATTATCATGATGGGGAAGCAGAGAGATCAGACTTGAGGGAACAGAAGAGAAAACATCCAGCTATGTAAGAGTCAGAGAGGGGCCCCAGGGGCCACCTCCCTGATTGGGTGGGGGTGGGGGGTTAACCAAGCAGCCTTTGAGCTGCTTAGGACATATTAAACATAAGGCTGCATGTTTGTGTCTTTCATTCATAAATCCAGAGCATTTTGGTGGATGTAGCGAGAAGTGCTCACTGCCAGTGGGGAGATTAGAGCAGATTAACAATATTACCGATTCACTCCTCCCCCCTCCTCCTCTCCCTCCTCCCGTCTTTCTATGATTATGGATTTGTTTGTGACATCCTAATGCTAATGCTGTGCTTTGTCCCTTTTTTTTTTTTTTTTGCATGTGACATCAGCTTTTGGTGGTAACTCTATCTTCTGGGAAAACAAGAATCCTCATAGTATCTACCGATAACATGTGTGAGCTCTGAAGTGAAAGTTTCTAACTGGAAACAAGAAACAGGTTCATCTTTTCCTCCATGTTTATTCCCAGAGAACTTGGGCTCCACAGGAGTGTTGCCAAAAGCAGTGTGAAGGTACCATAGTGCCCTAGCACCATAGCTCTGCCCTGCTGAGCACAGTCCTGTTCCAAACATTGTCCACAGATAATGAAGACTGACTTGTCAGTTTCTAGGTATTTATTGATCTCTAAAGACAAGCTCTTTTTAGGATACTTTATGTCTGTTGAAGGCTTTAGAGTCTCTGTCCGGGGCTTCTACAAGATCCTTCTCATAGAAGGCTCTAGTCTTCCTTCTCATGGAAGGTTCTAGTCTCTCTGGAGATTAGAACCTCTCTCAGTTCTGGTGATCACTCAACATCTGCCCTGTGGAGATGCAGTGGAAAACCCATCCTCCACTTCCTGATTTTGCTCCTTAGGCAGAGACCTGGGAACAGGTCTAGCGTGAGACATGTATACGGTATATCAGTGGGCCACTGCAGACACTTTACAGGTGGCCAATGTGTTTCTGAGCGAGAATAATCGTATCTTACCAGGAAATCTTCCACATGCTGCCTCCTCGGAAATCACACTTGGACAGGGAACAAAACAAAACAAAAATTCCCCAAAGGTTAAAACAAAAGCCCCCATTTTCTCTCAAAAAAAGCAGCTCTCAAATAGCCCTTGCTTTGTTCTCTTCTCCAAGAGAGTGCTGGGGTCACAGGTGACTGGCTTCTTTTTTGGAAGGGTGTCACTCCCAGAAGTCATAGCAAGTTGGTGGTTTTTGCAATTTCTAAATATTATCAGCCACAGTGACAGGAATTTAACATCTGGGGTCTTTCACATCTGGAAACTGTTTGTCATTTACCTTGCAGCTTATGATTCCCGGAGTCATGCAGTTCCCAGAAGCAGAGATTCTTGTTCAGTTTTTTCATGGTTCTGTCCCTGGTAACCATAGGGCTAAGCTCATAGACAATGCTCAATAAATAATAGAACAGGGCTAAGCACAGATCTGTGAGGCTGCAGGGCTCCACTCATCTGTCAAACAGTCTCAGACCCTCTCAAGCACGGACCTAATCTCTGCTGTCTTGTTACTAGCAGGGGATCAAAAGGCAGCCAAGGAAATACAAGGAAATATGCTAGGTAGTACCATAAAGGTGCTGCCAATCCAGTCAAGTCTGAGAAATCGTATAGAAATAACAATTGTTTAACATGAAATTGTGAAGGGAAAGCACATTACTGCCATGAAGGGAAAGGTATCCCCAATGCAAGTGTTACCATGCTGAGGGGAAGGTAGCCCCAATAATTATCCAGCAAAGAACATCACAAAATCACACTGCACAACAATCCTCACTCAAGAGAGTTAGTGGGAAAAACATTGGAGGGTGGCTGCCTCTGCTTGGGAGAGAGAAAAGCATCAAGGAACTGAGCAGGAGGCAGGCTTTTTATGGGACTTCTTGGGGACAGAGTTTTCCAAGGTGGGGATTGGTGAGATTTCAAGTCCTGAGCTTGGAGCAGGCTCAGAGACTGGTAGGAGTTTGAGCTGAGGAATTGGTGGGTTTTCATGTCCCAAGCTTGGGCTTTGTAGCTTATAGACAAAGGATAGCTCAAAAAAGAGATGAG